>SNQJ01S0046589.1:0-46819 GCA_010110895.2 Picea sitchensis | reverse complement strand
CAATAATTCTACTAGTTCATTTTACATAAAATAATTTTATTCCTCGTGGAGAGTTACCGATCATGCTATAATTTATATAACAATTAGATACCTGCAGTATAAAAGGAAGGTCCACCATTGTCCATTAAGCTCATTATACAAGAATCTATTGACATTATCCCCATTTAGCATTGATCGTTTCCTTTGTAGTAGGAAAAATAAACTTAAAATCTTAACATAACAATATTTAAAATAAATCTATGTGCCATAGAGTAGAAAAGGAAACAACCATGAATAATTACAGAAGTAAAAACTAACATTTTTTGTGAATATCGGTGATGCAATTGCAGTCGATTTATTAGACTTTTGTAGAATCCCGCATCTATAATAATACTCACTTAATCTCAAATTACAAGGAACATTCAATAACTTTTATAATAACGGTCTCAACCATATTCTTTACTTAATATAATTACCATTTAACTATAAAAGATTGAAAATGTTAAACAACGTAACCAGGATATTGTTGATGCGTAGGTTGATTTTCAATATGTAGTCTTGTGCGTCTTCCTCTTTTTGTTTCCTACTAATCCCAAGACTTCACCAATACCTCCCAACCAATTCTAGGGGTACTCTTCTTCCCCTTTATCCCCCCGAGCCGCAAAAGGGCCACACACAAAAACCAGAACCAATAGCACCCAAACTTGCCTCGCAAGGAAGAGCTTACACTCTCTACAAGTATTGGACGACCTTCTAAGCCTTTTATATTTTTATTACTCATATTTGATTATGCAACGTGCCCTTCAAGACCCACCTATGTGCTCCAAGGGTGCCACTTGCCTTTGACTAGTTTTGGAAGTTTGTCCAACACTTGGAGTCAACACTCCACTTAGTCGACCTTGTGAGAGACTAAGGGCTTCTAAGGAATAATGATTCCTCCTTATTGTGTTCCCCTTATATTTCTTCATGAGCGATTGTCTCAGTATGCCCTCACGGAATCGTGGACCTCTCAAACTTGGTAATCGTTAACCTACAGTTCAGGTCACGACGGGAGTGCTAGTAGGTTGTGACAAGGACGCTTCCACACATTTCCCTCAAGTGTCTTATTTATGTGCATGATCCCTTTACTCCTTATGTGAGTCGGATTAGCAAGCATCGTCGAGCCTGCATCCACTGACAAGAACATTGTCAATAATCCATATACATAACATCCATACTGAAATCATCATATATACATGTAAATCAATACTTAAAACTCAAACTAAATACAAGTCCACTCCCTGACTCAATCTGGAGTCCAAGGAAGTCTGTTGATGCCATCAGCATCATCAACCTGTCATGTATCCTGCACACTCAGGGAATCTCATCAATAATACCTATCGATACATATATACATCTAAAATTTTAACATGTAATCACAATGACATCATAATATAACTCATAAGCAAAGTGTAATCATAATGTATCATAACCAGATCACTTGCTCGCAAGTGTCCTCAAAGAATAAGTCAGTATAAATGTGCTCAATGGAACTGGATGTTGCATACACCCCCTCTTGTTTTAAACTTCATCCTGAAGTTTGTACAATGTCAATAATGGTAGCAATAAATGTATCTGATGCAGATATGCATATCTAATATATCAAACAAATAAGGAAATTGTTGATGCATCTCATATGTGTCCTCCCAAGTAGCTGAGTGTGGACTATAATTGTCCCACTGGACCTGGACCTGATCGACTATTCGATGTCATAGTTGTCAATTACGGTGGTCCAAAATGCAGATTGGCTCTGCCATGAGAGAAACCTCGTCTAACACCTACAAAGAACTCAATTCAATAACATGTGACGGATCTGAAATATAGTGTCGCAAAACAGATACATGAAATACATCGTGCATACGCCTCAAAGAATCAGGCTAGTCGATAAGCCACGAGTCCTTTATTTTCCACAACTTCGAAAGCTCCCACAAACCTAGGAGATATTTTATCCCCCTTTCCAAACTTGATCGAACTCTTATGTGGTTTTACCCGCAAGAAAACTTTGTCGTCAACCTCATAACTGTGGTCAATGCAATGTGCATCAACATAACTCTTATGTCGATCTTGCGCTTCTTTAATCATTTTTCTTATCATTCGCATTTGCTCTTCCATTTATTGGATCACTTTTGATCCCACTGGGACCCTATCCCCTAGTCGATCCCAACTCATAGGTGTATGACACGGTCGTCCGTAAATAAATTCAAATTGTGCCATCTTTATCGTACTCTGGTAACTTTTGTTGTATGCAAACCCTACCAATGGAAAGAAGTATTCCTAGCTCTTATGTTGATCCATCACATACATCTGAAGCATATCCTCTAATATTTGATTTTTTCTTTCAGTTTTTCCATCAGTTTCGGGGTGATATGTTGTGCTAAAATTCAATTGCACTCCCAAAACCTCTTGGAAACTAATGCAAAATTGTCCAGTAAACCTCGATCCTCGATCGTATATGATCCTTCTTGGTACACCGTGCAACCTCACTATATCGCTAACAAATACTCTAGATATGTCCAATTCCTGATACGTCGTATGCATTGGAATAAAGTGTGCACTCTTTGTCAAAGTGTCAAAGAATAAAAAAATTGAATCGTGCCTCCTTGTCGTCAGTGACAATCCAACAATGACATCCATAGAAATGACTTCCCATTTTGATTCACGAATTTCATTTGGTTGTAACAATCTCGTTGGATGTCTATGTTCAGCCTTCACTTGCTGACATTCCATACATCTTGCCACATAATTTACTATGTCATTCTTCATTCCTTTCCAGAAGAATAAAAGCTTAAGTTTTTCCTTCATCTTCATGACTCCAGGATGAGCCATGTATATTTCTCAATAAACCTCACTTAAAATCAAACTTCTTAATTTGTCGTTAGGTGGTAAATAAATTATGTTGTTAAACCTTAGCAATATGTCACTGTTGAATGTATAACCTTCATACCTGGGTACCATCATGGTATTTTGTCTGGTATTATTATTAACTTCTTTGTACCAGTCATCGTTTATTTGTAAAGCTATAATCTTTTCTCAGAGATTCGTCTTAATAGGTATTACTGAGAATATGTGTGGTCTCCAACTCAATGCATCTCCTACTATGTTCATTGTTTCTTTAATGTAGATAATCTCAAAGTCATATTCACTAAGTAGTTTTGACCAATGCCTTTGTCACGTGTTCAAGTCACTCTAAGTAAAAATATGCTGCAATCCATAGTAATCAATCTTTAATTTGAATTTTTGTCCAATAAGATAGTGTCTCCAAACTCTCAATGCATAAATGATTGTTAGTAACTCCAAATTGTGTGTTGTGTAATTCTCTACATGCCTTCTTAATTTTTTTGAAATGTAAGCGAGCACTCTATCGTCTTGCATCAAAACTCCACCTATATCTTCCTTGGATGCATTCATGCATACCAAGAATTATTTTTCCATGTCAGGAATGTTTATTATCATTGTTTTCGTTAACAACTCCTTAAGATTTCAAAATGTTTTTGTGCATGTCTCTGTCCATACGAATTTCTTGTTTTTCTTCTGCAATTCCATAATTGGATTTGTTATCTTCAAAAAACCTTTGATAAAGCGTCAATAATAACCTTCTGACCCCATAAAGCTATTTACTTATTGTACATTCATCGATGCTAGCCATTCCATAATAGCTTCTACTTTCGTTGGATCCACGGTGATACCTTCTCTAGATATGATATGTCCCAAGTAGTGAATCTTCATTTGGTAAAACGAACATTTCGAAAGTTTCTCGTACAACTTGTTTTCTCTCAGACACTATAAAACTAACCTCAAGTGTTTGTCGTGTTCTTCCTTCATCCGAGAATAAATCAGTATGTCATCGATAAATACTTGTATAAACTTTTCCAAGTATTCACGGAACACCCCATTCATCAAACTCATGAATACACATGAGGCATTTGTCAGTCCAAACGGTAAAACAGTAAACTCATAGTGTCTAAATCTTTTCTTAAATGCGATCTTAGGGATATCTTCCTCCTTAATCTGTAATTGATGATATCCCAGTCTCAATTCATTATTAGAAAATATCATTGTTCCCTTCATCTAATCAAATAAATCATCTATTCTTGGCAACGGATATTGTTTCTTGATCGTAGCTTTGTTCAATTGATGGTAGTCAATGTAAAGCCTCCATGATCCATCCTTCTTTCTAAAAAAAATCATTGGCTCACCCCACGATGATACTCTTGGACGTATAAGTCCCAATTCCAACAAATCCTTCAAATTCATTTTCAACTCCTTCAATTCCGGTGTCGACATCTAGTATGGAGTTCTTGCAATAGGTTTAGTTCCAGGTTTCAAATCTATGGTAAACTCCAATTCTCTTTTTGGCAGAAAACCTAGTAATTCCTTAGGAAATACATTGACAAACTTTGATACCACTGGAAGATTTTCTAATTCTTTGGTGTCTCCCTTTTCGTTAGGTATTAATATGGTGTATAAATTACACCTTTGCACATACTTTTCTGTAATTGTAAGGAAGAAATAAACCTCAACAACACTCCTTGGTTTCTTCCTACAATTACTCTACTTTGTCCCAAATTGTTTGTCAAACTTAACCATTTCGTCTTGCAGTTAAGTATCGCATCGTGCGATTCTAACCAATCCATCATGATCATTGTATCGTAATATCCCAAGGTTGTAACATACAAGTTTACACTTGTCACGAAGTACCCAAGTTAATGTTACAATCCTTAACTTTTCCTCCAAAATTTTTCTTTGCATCGGATGTCATTTCCACATGTCTAAACTCATCTTGTTCGACTGTCTTCACCTTAATTATTTTAAGCGCAGCACTATATATAAAAAAAATTAGTAGCTCCTGGGTCTATTAAAATACTAAAATGTTGATCAGCGATCATACCTGACGTCTCAAGCATGGTGGACTGATGCTCGGCCTGGTGTTTATTCACCACTGCATGTTCCTATGGGCCTTGCCCAAATCTCCAACCATCGTAGGTCCTGTTGATATGGAATCTCTTTCCTTCTCAATAGGACAGTCTCTCCGGTAATGTGGCTCTCCACATGTTCAGCATCCATTCTTAGGTATGGTGCTCCTAGTCCCAGAAGTAGAATTTGTGTCCCATGAGTTTGTTGTATTGATCTGTTATGTGGACTAGATCTAAATTATTGTTGTTGCGTACAAAATTGTTTTTTTGTTGTTGTGGCACTCTGTAAGTAGTCCTCTACTGAGGATTATGTTGGCATGGTGTCAAGAATACAGGTCCTCTGGGTGTATCACGGTGCCCATAATTATTTCTAACTGGTGTATGATGTTGTTTTGCTCCTAGTGTTGCTTGTCCTATCTGTCTAGAAGGATTCCTTCCCTGACCCCCATTGTTTAGCTCTTCCTCAACAATGAGGGCCTTCTAAATTGCATCTAGCAATTTTTGAGGCATCAAGATCCTCACCTTCGCACGAATATTGAAGTTAAGGACGAAAAAAAACATGTTAACCTTTAACTTCTCCATGTTCAAATGTGAATCATATCTGAGTATCTCCATGAACCTAGCCTCATACTATGGTACTGTATGACTACCCTGTTGTAAGGTGTTGAATTAATTAAGTTGGTGCTCAATGAATTCATCCAACAAGTACCTCTCTTGGAATTGTTCTTCGAACAATTCCCATGACATGTCTTCAACGGTCATGTTTAGTTGAGGTAGGAGTGTCTTCCACCAAATAAGAGAACTCCCCTTCAGTTGAAAGACATCCATGCAGAATTTCATGTTGAAGGTGTAATCACATAGTGAAAAGAACATCGCCATGTTCTCCAACCATTCCTCGGTGGCTAAGTCATTTGTGGCACCCCAGAACTCAGGAAATTTCAATTTCTCAAGTTCTCTATGTATACTACTACTACCTGTTGGAGTGTGTTGTGAACCCTCATTGGGCACAAGCGCTCTGCCCTCATCTTGATCCAGGCGATTGATCAACGCCTCTAACATCCTCTGGAAGGATCTCAACATACCTACCACATCTCCCACAGCAACCTACTCCTACTCAGTAATTTGTTCCTCTCCAAGTGGATCTGATCCCTCCTATGTGGATGATCTCGGAGGAATTGTACCTCTTCCTTCTGCACCATGACGCCTACTCATCATGCATCCTCTAACCATAATTACTTGCATGCACAATTTCAAATTTTATTAGTGAAACATATTTAACTATTTAAAATAAGATAGTGGACGACGTAACAGTCCAATGTCGCAGGGTTGAACCCACTCTGATATGATATGTAACGACTCTCTCTTATTTTAAATAAACATAAGCTAAACATAAATATGATCAGAAAATTTTCTAAAAAAAAAACAAAAAACAAAAAACTTGTTTCTTTAGACTTCAACTCAAAACAAACTCAAATTTAAAAGAGACAAAATGTTAAATTCACTAATGTCGTACTTACGTCATAAAAATTCTAATTATTCGAATTTCCCTCTTTTTTTTCAATGCTGAAACTAAAACATTTCCTTCATGTCACTAAATTATAGGCACTACAATTGATATATTAGAAGTAAGCAATAAATTTTTCGTTGAATGTCACTTGTGGTAAGGTTTGGTCATACCTTAAATTTTTTTCTTACTTATCAACAATTTCCACTACCCAATCACCATCGAATAATTTATGATACTTTATAAAGCTAAAATATGGAGATTGTATCTCAACTATTCATTTTATTTCATAAAAATAATCTATAATTAACCCAATATATATGTCACATAAATTTCATGGATATAAGTCACCTAAAACATTGTAACTAAAGAAAAATAGCAACTTAGTTAAGATCTTGTCTATATTTTATTGCACAATGGTTATTATACTTATACTCTTAAATATAACACACACATGAATTCTTTAATACATATTTAATCACGGTAATAGAGGATTCATGTAGAATTATTTAATGATCAATTACATAATATATTCAAGTTGCAACTATTAGATTAAGATTACTAACAATCCACACCAGAAATTCGCTTACTGTTCTATGATTTATGACAGTCTAAGGAACAAGGAAGGATAAAATCTACCAAAGAGAATCGTCATGGTTTAAATCAAAACAACCATTGTTTTGTTACCTCAACGTTCAATTGACCGGAAGTCGATTGACACTTCTAGGTAGCTAAATTAATCAGTTTCACTTATCCTTGAATCGTTCATTTTCATCGCTCAAGTCTAACATAGAGGACTCGCCAATTACTATCATTAGTCAAATCCATGACTGCACTGAGGAGTTATTTACTTAGTTTAACTCTATTTCTAATTAATTAAAGCATTGATGTAAGAGTTATGAAAAGAATTCAAACTCATGACCCAATTCACTGTCAATTTCACGATTCATAATTGAATCTTAGGCGTTCAACTTGAGTTACCCACCTCATCCTGATCTGAGTCACTAAGGTGGATCTCGAAGAGATGTAGAGAAAAAGGAAGAAGTTTACTCTCAAAAGATGAGTCAAGTTAGGGTTTACAATCAAGTGTAAAGGCAAGGCGTAAAAGATTTATCATACTTGTCAATTGTTGCAAATCATAACGATAATTTAGTTTCAGTTTAAGGATTCTTAAACATTTCTTTACACGAAAAATCTCAAGTATCAACGAATTTATTATAGGAACAGTCAGCAGAATTTATAAACATAGCAATCATAATTAACAGTGAATCATAAAGTATATTGTAACGCATTAGGAAATTTTGATACCAAGTAAACGCCAGTGTTTAGTGGTCGAAAGGATTGGCAAAAGTCCAACAAGAGACATCTCGAATGCAATTGGATCTGGAACTAGACTTTTCTTGTGGCTAAAGGAATTTGGAAGGAGATTTGGTTGTTTAAGTAAAAATTTAAAAGCTTGTTAGGTCCTTAATATTAAAATCTATGTGCACCTTAAAAAACAGTTACTTTAATTCCTACGTTCAATATAATTCTCGATTAGGAACAGTCATGCAGCCACTAATATAGAGAGACTGACTTTCTGTCAAGGGTCTAAAGTTTCTATGCTTTCTACGAAATTTAAGGCGACGAAACCAAGAGAATCGAAAACATAAACTAAAGTTATAGAGGTCGAATTTCAAGAAAATAAAGAAAATAAAATACTTCCATACTAATGGACAGATTTGAAGGGTATCATTCACAACTAATAAGTAAAACAATACGCAAATCATAGTCTGTATAAATCGAAATTTCTCTGATAAATGTACACAATTATTTTAATGGTCGAGTGCAATCAATAGTTTTCTCGACATACTACTACACATTGTTAACAATTCTTGAATAAAAAGGACTAGATGTGACGCTCTTATCGTTATATATATATATATATATATATATATATATACTCGAATTTCCCTCTTTTTTTCGACGTCGAAACTAAAACATTTCCTTCATGTCACTAAATTGCAGGCACTACAATTGATATATTAGAAGTAAGCTATAAATTTTTCATTGAATATCACATGTGGTAAGGTTTGGTCATACCTTAAATTTGTTTCTTACTTATCAACAATTTCCATTACCCAATCACCATCGAATAATTTATTATACTTTATAAAGCTAAAATATGGAGATTGTATCTCAACTATTTGTTTTATTTCATAAAAATAATCTATAATTAACCCAATATATATGTCACATAAATTTCATGGATATAAGTCACCTAAAACATTGTAACTAAGGAACAATAGCAACTTAGTTAAGATCTTGTTTATATTTTATTGCACAATGGTTATTATACTTATACTCTTAAATATAACGCGCACATGAATTCTTTAATACATATTTAATCATGGTAATAGAGGATTCATGTAGAATTATTTAATGATCAATTACATAATATATTCAAGTTGCAACTATTAGATTAAGATTACTAACAATCTACGCCAGAAATTTGCTTATTGTCCAATGATTTCTGATAGTCTAAGGAACAAGGAAGGATAAAATCTACCAAAGAGAATTGTCTTGGTTTAAATCGAAACAACCATTGTTTTGTTACCTCAATGTTCAGTTGACCGGAAGTCGACTGACACTTCTAGGTTGCTAAATTAATCGGTTTCACTTATCCTTGAATCGTTCATTTTTGTCGCTCAAGTCTAACATATAGGACTCGCCAATTACTAGCATTAGTTGAATCCATGACTGCACCTAGGAGTTATTTACTTAGTTTAACTCTATTTTTAATTAATTAAAGCATTGATGTAAGAATTATGAAAAGAATTCCAACTCATGACCCAATTCACTATCAATTTCATGATTCATAATTGAATCTTAGGCGTTCAGCTTGAGTTGCGATCTGAGTCACTAAGGTGGATCTCGAAGAGATGCAAAGAAGGAAGGAGTTTACTCTCAAAATATGAGTCAAGTCAGGGTTTACAATTGAGTGTAAAGGAAAGGCGTAAAATATTTCTCATACTTGTCAATTGTTACAAAGCATAACGATAATTTAGTTCAGTTTAAGGAGTCTTAAACATTTCTTTACACACAAAATCTCCAGTATCAACAAATTTATTATAGGAACAGTCAACAAAATTTATAAACATAGCAACCATAATTAACAGTGAATCATAAAGTATATTGTAACGCATTAGGAAATTTTGATACCAAGTAAATGCTAGTGTTTAGTGGTCGAAAGGATTGGAAAAAGTGCAACAAGAGACAGCTCGAATGCAACTGGATCTCGAACGACTCTTCTTGTGGCTAAAGGAATGTGGAAGGAGATTTGGTTGTTTAAGTAAAAATTTGGAAGCTTGTTAGGTCCTTAATATTAAAATCTATGTGCACCTTAGAAAAAAGCCACTTTAATTCCTACATCAAATATAATTCTTGATTAGGAACATGCATGCAGTCGTTGATATAGAGAGACTGACTTTCTGTCAAGGGTCTAAAGTTTCTATGCTTTCTACGAAATTTAAGTTGATGAAACCAAGAGAATCGAAAACATAAACTAAAGTTGTAGAGGTCGAATTTCAAGCAAATAAAGAAAATAAAATACTTCCATACCAACTAACAAAGTCGAAGGGTATCATTCAAAACTAATAAGTAAAACAATACGCAAAGCATGGTCTGTATAAATCGAAATTTTTAAATGTACAACAATTATTTTAATGGTCGAGTGCAATCGGTGGTTTTCTCGACATACTACTACACACTCTTTCGAGTGCAATCGGTGGTTTTCTCGACATACTACTACACACTCTTAACAATTCTTGAATAAAAGGAGCTGGATGTGACGTTTTATCGTTATATATATATATATATATATATATATATATATATATAATCATCAATAATTCTATTAATTCATTTTACAGAAAATAATTTTATT
This sequence comes from Picea sitchensis, assembly GCA_010110895.2. Taxonomy (NCBI): domain Eukaryota; kingdom Viridiplantae; phylum Streptophyta; class Pinopsida; order Pinales; family Pinaceae; genus Picea; species Picea sitchensis. Next base: position 36,459 of record SNQJ01S0046589.1, on the reverse strand, counting down.
CCTCTTGGACATTTACCAATCGTACTATAATTTATATAACAATTAGATACATGCATCATAAAAGGAAGGTTCACAACTAACCATTAAGCTCATTATATAGGAATTTGGACATTTACCAATCGTACTATAATTAATATAACAATTAGATACATGCATCATAAAAGGAAGGTTCACAACTAACCATTAAGCTCATTATATAGGAATATATTGACATTATCCCCATTTAGCATTGATCGTTGCCTTTGTAGTAGGAAAAATAAACTTAAAAGCTTAACATAACAATATTTAAAATAAATCTATGTGCCATAGAATAGCAAAGGAAACGACCATGAACAATTACATAAGTAAAAACTAATCATTTTTGTGAATACTAGAAATGCCATTGCAATCGATTTATTAGACTTTTGTAGAATCCCACATCTGTAATAATACTTGTTTAATCTCAAATTACAAGGAACACTCAATAACTTTTATAATAATTGTGTCATCCATATTATTTACTTAATATAATTACCTTTTAACTACAAAATATTGAAAATGTTTAAATACCGTAACCAATATATTCTTGATGCGTAGGTTGATATTCAATATGGAGTCTTGTGCGTCTTCCCATTTTCATTTCCTGCTAATCCCAAGATTTGATCGGTACCTCTGATCCAATGCTAGGGGTACTCTTCTTCCCCCTTAGCCCTCCGAGCCATAAAGGGGCCACACACAAAAATCAGAACCAATAGCACCCAAACTTGGCTCGCAAGGAAGAGCTTCCACTCTCCACAAGTCTTGGAATCCCAACTCTCACAAGTAAAATTTAGTCAAGAAAAATTTTGGCAGCATAACAGTAGTAACAAAAGTGAGCTCCCTTTCTCTCCAATTCTTTTATAGAAAAATTTTCAATTACATGTATCCTCATGCACAAATAATCGATTTTTAATAATTTAATTAAAGGATTATTCACCCACTATATGTGTCACACTCTCCCCAAGTTGCACAGGTAATTTCTCTTTCTATTTTATTTAAAATCCATTTTCTCTCACATCCCCAATGTATTCCTATTTTTCCTCTTAGTTGTCACTTAGTTCCCCAATCCCTCATTTATTTTGTCCCCTAACTAGATTTTAGTTTGAGTTGAATTAAGAGTTATCTTTTAGTTAGGATTAGTGGTAGATTGACTCAAGTTGTTACTCTATGTGGACCACCTACTCTTTCATGTTTTATTTTCTTTTTATTTATAAATCATTTTTATTATTTTCTTGCACACGTGTGCATTTACCCAAGTTTATTCGTATTTCTTCATTCAATTAAATTGTTAGTCTAAGAATCTTATTCCCTTTTTATGGTTTACTTAAAAAAACCTCTTTAGACTTAGGCTTTTTGTTATTTTCTTGTTTTTAATTTAATAATCATTTGCATACTCTTTCTAGCAAAGTCTAAGTATTTTATTTTTATTTTATAAACCTTCTATATTTTTATTACTCATATTTGATTATGCGACGAGCCCTTCAAGACGCACCTTCGTGCTCTAAGGGTGTCACTCGCCTTTGACTAGTTTTGGAAGTTTGTCTGACATTTGGAGTCAACACTCCACTTGGTCAACCTTGTGAGAGACTAAGGGCCTCTAAAGAATAAGGATTCCTCCTTATTGTGTTCCCCTTAGATTTATTTGTGAGTGATTGTCTCAGTCTTCCCTTATGGCATCGTGGACCTCTCGAACTAAGTAATCGTTAACCTACAGTTCAATTCACGGCGGGAGTTCTAGTAGGCTTTGATGGGGACGTTTCCACATCTCTCACTCAACTATCTAGTTTGCATGAACCATTTAGTCCTTATGTGATTCATATTAGCAAGAGTTATCGATCCTGCATCCACTGACAAGAACACTGTCAATAATCCATATACATAGCATCCATACTTAAATCTTCATATATACATGTAAATCAATACTCAAAACTCAAACCAAATACAATTCCACTCCCTAAATCAATTTGGAGTCCAAGGAAGTTCGTTGATTCCATCAGCATCATCAACCTGTCATGTATCATGCACACTCAAGGAAACTCATCAATAATACATGTCAATACATATATACATCTAGAATTTAACATGTAATCACTATGACATCATAATATAACTCGTAAGAAAAGTGTAATCATAATGTATCATAATTGGATCACTTACTCACAAGTGTCCTCAAAGAGTAAGTCGATATAAATGTGCTTATTTATAAAAGATATTCAACAATACAAAATATTTCAGCAAACCAATTGACTAAATCTTTAGAAATGAAGCTTGTTGAACACAAGACTAAATATCAATTAATCCACTAGACAATCATGGTTTACATATGACAGACACATATATGGATTTAAATACTCCATGATATTTTTAAAGAAATAATTCTTGGAAGAGCACAAGAAAGACACTCAAGACTCAACCCTATGCTCTGTTTAGAAATACAAGCATAAGGCCTTGAGAAAATAATGTAGAAGAAGAAGAAGAAGAATGGATAAGATGGAGATCTATGTTTGATGATCAAAATCTTGGTTGCATGTTGATGGTTGGATCCTTCTATTTTGATCTTTTGATTTCTCACTTCTAACCCTTTAATATAGCCTTTTCTTGCTTTTTGAAATATGTTCTTCTAACTCCTTGAGGTAGTTAGGGTTTTCTCTTCTAGAATTTCCCATACGCTTTTCTTCTTGGAATAATCACTTTAATTAATGACTCGTTGAAGTCTCATTAATGAATTTGTATCATTTACATTTGTGTCTTGAAGTTGGCCCATTTTCGTCTTTAATAAAAATAAAATATAAAAACTTTTATTTTGAGAATTTTAATTGAATGTCTTTTTAAAGAGAGGACTGAATTTTAATTTTCTCGGAAATATATTTGACTTTTCTGATATGGAAACCATTTTATATGTAATATTCATCATCTCATATTTCCAAGGATTCCTCTTGAGAAATATTTTAAGTTTTTTATCTCAGTATATAAGCTCATGAAGTCGAGGTACCAAGTAAATTTATTAGTAAACGATACAAATATAGTTGACTATTCTTTCAATTTTTGAGAGCATCATGGCCAATTTAAGCTCTTGAAACATGTTCTATCATATTCTTTTTTTAATTACCTTTCCAACAAGGTATAGTTTTTCCAAATCCGACTCTCATATCTCAAGATACGACCTCCAAAAGTCTGTTGTTCAGCGGTCGTTCATCCAACTCATGGGTTAATTTTAGCCCTTCATTTAAATTTGCCTCCTCCATTTAAAAATTCAACCTTTTCTTTTATAATACATATCCCACATGCATTTGTGGTAATGATATTTTGTTGTATATATTAAAAAGTTTACAATACATTTGATGTGAAGCATATGGAGACTATGGAAACTTGGAGGCTTGAACCTTAGAAAATTCATAAATTAATTAGAATTGGATTTCCCAGTCATCATCCACCAAGCACTCAGTCAGCAGTGATTCATCATCCATGTCATCACCATGTGTCATGTTGTCATTGGATACTAGAATTTTCCACATTTCATCACATGATTGGTCTACATGTGTCCTCATGTGATTAGATATCAGATCTACCACATGTCATGATTTCAATGGTTGCTACATGGTGTGATTTCATTAGTTTCCACGTGTCATGGTCTCAATAGTTGACATGTTTCATGATTTCATTGGTTGACATTGTCAATTTTCACATACTCTTATGTGACTAACTTTCAGATCTAAAAATTATTTCCTAGTGATGTAACATTAAAACCCTAGTTGTTATCACTAGACAATTTTACACTGAAAATTATTGACTGAAATTATATGTAGCGGAAACACAAAAGTTCATAGATGAATCATCAACACATGTGAGGCACAATATTTATGTTCTTGTAACCTTATCAAATTCAGAAATCCTGAGGGAAAAACCATCCCTCCCAACCAATACAATATCACCAAATTTGAGGACAACCTTGTCCTCTCAACTAATACAAATGTCACGAAAAATATGAGGACAATCTTGTCCTCCAATAACCATACAAATCAGAAAACAAAACCTCAACACTATCTTGGAAATATCTTTTTCCCACAAATCTGTTGTAGACCTCCTATATGACTTGTTGACGTCACCTGTCAGTCGTGTATGGACCTGCACCTACCCAGAAATATTTTTTACGGATGTATGTGACTATTCCCATTACAAACTATATATGTACGCTATTGTTCCCACTGCAACCCGTGTACGTACGCAATTGTTCCCACTGAAACCCTTGTACATGCAAAAAAACTTATACGAACACGTATGTATGACTCGCTCCACTCATACAATTTCTTCATTTTGTGGTTGTCTCTCACTCCCACATGTGTGGTGTGTTTTTCCCTTCCAAGAACAGAAAATAGAGAATCTATAGCATCCAATTCTACTGAGCACATTTTATACAAACTTATTATTTGAGGACACTTGTGAGCAAGTGATCCAGTTATGATATATTATGATTATGCTTTGCTTATGAGTTATGTTATGATGTCATTGTGATTACATGTTAATTTCTAGATGTATATATGTATCAATAGGTATTATTGATGAGTTCCCCTAAGTGTGCAGGATACATGACAAGTTGATGACATTGATGGCATCAACAAACTTCCTTGGACTCCGGATTGATTCAAGGAGTGGACTTGTATTGGTTTGAGTTTTGAGTATTGATTTACATGTATATATGATGATTTCAGTATGGATGTTATGTATATGGATTATTGACAATATTTTTGTCAGTGGATGTAGGCTTGGTGATGCTTGTTAATCCGACTCACATAAGGAGTAAAGGGGTCATGCACGAAAACCAGACAGTTGAGGGAGAGGTGTGGCAGCGTCCCTATCACAACCTACTAGCACTCTCATCATGACCTAAACTTTAGGTTAACGGTTACCTAGGTCGATAGGTCCACGATGTCATGAGGGCAGACTGATACAGTTTCTTACGAAGAAATCTAAAGGGCACACAATAAGGAAGAATATTCCTTATAATCCCTTCGTCTCTCAGAAGGTCAATAGAGTGGAGTGTTGACTCCAAGTGTCGGACAAACTTCCAAAACTAGTTAAAGGCAAGTGGAACCCTTGGAGCACGGAGGTGCATCTTGAAGGGCATGTCGCATAATTAAATTGTGAGTCGATACAAATCTAGATGGCCTAGAAAACATAATAAAAATGATTGAGACCTTGTTAGAAAATAATGGTTAATTAATCATTAAATCATAAGCTGAGAAATCTAAACAAGAGCCTAAGTCTAATTCTAAGTCTAAATAAGGGACTAAATAAAATACTAAACCAGTTAAGGGATTTGAGATATAATCAAACTCTAATAAAAGAGGGAATAAGAATTAAAATTTAGGTAGATGAACATGTGTGCATGAAAATAATAAATGGAATTTAAAAAATAAAAAGAAATTAAAACATGAGAGAATAGGGTGTCCACGTAGAGTAGCATCTTGAGTCAATCTATCTCTAATCCTAACTAAAAGAAGACTCATAATCCAACTCAAACTAAGATATAGTTAGGAGACAAAAAATAAATGAAGGATTGGGGAACTAAGGAACAGCTAAGAGCAAAAATAGGAACGCATTGGGGAATGTGAGAGAAAATACTTAAATAAAATAAAATAAAAGATAAATTATTGGTGCAACTTCAGGAGAATGTGATGTTGAAATTAGTTCAGAAATTCACTAAATTATACCCAGATTTCAGCCTCCAATTAATTCATAACAGCCAAGCATTAAATATTTTACTAGTTGCACTTAATGAGAAGAAACATTAAATAAAGTAGTTCTGAAACTAAATCTGCAGCGGAATCATTTACTAACAGTGGACAAAATATCCATAATGTACCATAAAAATTCTAGGTAAACCCCAAGAAGAATAACACAGAAAAAAATGACAGAATTGAGGAGAATGTTTCTTATTCAACTTTAGGGAAATTTATGAGTATAACAATAGCTTAAACTCAGCATTTACATCTGTACTTTCTCTGTTTCTAAACATAAAATAGCACATATATCCATTGTAATACAATCTGAAATCATTAACTAACTTCTAGGACAACCTGTATGAACCGTACAGTCACTAACAGCAGATACAATCTTGATTTTCGTGCCCAGAAATTAGGTACAGATCTATACCTCACTGTACGGACAAGTTATTAGCAGAATAACTCCTAGAAAATCATGCAAATACACAGCAAAATTTTATGAGTTGGTTGGAGCTGCAAAGTAAACAAAAGATGTTGTATGACCTCCTCCAATCTGTATTGTATGGCCTCCACTAAAGCTGATGTTGTCTAGGAATGCGTGTCAATCCTCCTAGGGATGCGTGTCTCCTCCTAACTGTTGAAACCCTTTCCCTCCAAGCTAAGAAACCTCCTTGGGATGCATTCCCCTTCAAATTCCCTCAAGTTGTCTTCAACAAGTGCACCCTCCTCTCCTAATGAGCTGCCTTTTATCAATTTTTCAAATGTAACTGCCCTAAAATGAGATTGACGATCAATATTAGATCTTTGCCTCATGAGATCAACGGTCACGACTTAATCATCCGTTGAGGTCACTTAATTCATTAAAGTGACTCAAAACATCATAAAGTCACTTTTACATTAAAAAATAAAAAGACCCAACTTTATAAAATCGCTTTATAAAGTCACTTTATAATTATAAAGTCACTAGGAGAAAATTTGTTTGGTCACTTGCTCATGTTGAGCGTTGCCAATGCAGAAGTACCTCCAAGCTACCAAGTCTCAACACTCCCTCTTAGAGAGAGAGGCACTTCTAGTATTGCCACCAGAATATGTCTCTGTCTAATCAGCTGCCATAGTTGTTCCCTCTGTACTAGAAGTCTCTACTCCCTTTGAACATGAAGCCAGTACTCCCACTGCACTAGAAGTCTCTGTTGCTACCTCTGTTGTACCACGAATTGAAGACATGCTCCTAGGAGACTGCACACTCTCCTAAGCATCCATCTGTGTCGACTCATGCCTGTTGAGACCTATGAGAGTCCTGGAAGAAGACTGAGTCCCATGGATCAACTCTTTCTCTCGTGATACCTACCAACTCTCCGACATAGAATCTGAGTCCAAAAATTCACTGGAACCCAACACAGGTCTACCCAACAAATTATACAAGCCCTCATACTTGACACCAAGCTTCACAGTTTTGTCAGCAGTTGCTCCTACAGGATATAAAAACAAATGTCCACCGTAGAAAACAACTCCAAATCTACTCTCATCCAAAGCTGACACTGAGAGAAAATTAACTGTCAACTCTGGAATGTATAATACCTCGCCAACCTCCAGAAGACCTCCCAACTCTAGTTGGAATCTCACCCTTCCAACCCCCTTTACTGCAAGTTGTAGGTTGACTCCACAATTCACTCTAGAGTCTAAGTCTATCTCTATAAGATTGAGGAAAACTGACCTCAACCCAGTCATGTGTCGAGAGGCACCACTGTCCACAAACCACGGCTCAATGTTCTCGAATGCTAGGCACCCACTGCCCACAAGACCAGCCATGAGAGAGAACTCCTCCTCAAATTTCTCAGCAAAATCTGCAACTTGAGTTGATGCTGCCACTTCTAGTTTTGGTTTCTTCTTCTTGTTGTTCGGACATTGACTAGCATAGTGGCCAGTCTTGTGACATGCAAAGAATTTCACCTTGCTCATGTCTTTATTCTTCTCATTACCCTTTTCCACAGGAGAAAAGTTCTTGTTGTCTGCACCATCCAATGCCTTTTCCCGAGACCCCTCCTGGATCTCCTCCTGCGTAAAAGCATCCCACAATCTGCTACAGTCAGGGAGCTTCTCTCTCCCCACCACACACTTGAAAAAAACCTCCCACTCCTTAGTGAAGCTTTTGAGGGCTATCCGCACCAACTTTGAGTCAGGAATGACTTCTCCAACAGTTGTCAACTCGTCATTCACCTATGCAACCCAGGTGAGGTAGGTGGCCATACTCTCTCCTTTGACCATCCTAGCTCCATGGAGCTTTTCCCTGAGATCTATTTTCCAGTTCTCGTTCTTAGCCTCATACAAGCCTTTCAGTGCAACCCACATTTCATTGGTTGTCTTCTTCTCAGCCAAGTGTGGAATAAGGTAGTCTTTGACCCTGTCCAAGATAATTCTCTAAGTCTTGGCTTCATTCACCTCATGAATATCAATAGCTATGGGATATGTAGGTACAACTACAATGATGTTCGCAAATGACCACAATTTATTCTCCTTGAGAACACTATTGATTCTAACCTTCCACTGCAAGTAGTTGGAGACCCCCTCCAATCTATCTTCAAACCTGATGCTGGAAGTCATTTCTGTCCACCTGACAAAGAACCTTTTTCTGCCTTCTTAAAGCAAATGTACCAATAAATCACTTGTTGTGCCAAATGCCAAATTCTTCACACTAAACCTCATAGAACCTGCTATGATACCATGTTGAAATTAGTTCAGAAATTCACTAAATTATACCTAGATTTCAGCCTCCAATTAAGTCATAAAATCCAAGCATTAAATCTTTTACTAGCTGCACTTAATGAGCAGAAACACTAAATAAAGTAGTTATGAAACTAAATCTGCAGCGGAATCATTTACTAACAGTGGACAAAATATCCATAATGCACCATAAAAATTTTGGGTAAACCCCAAGAAGAATAACATAGAAAAAAATGGCAGAATTGAAGAGAATGTTTCTTATTCATCTTTAGGGAAATTTATGAGTATAACAGCAGCTTAAACTCAGCATTTACATCTGTACTTTCTCTATTTATGAACATAAAATAGCACATATATCCATTGTAATACATTCTGAAATCATTAACTGACTTCTAGGACAACCTGTACGAACCGTACAGTCACTAACAGCAGATACAATCTTGATTTTCATGCCCAAAAATTAGGTATAGATTCGGACATCATTGTACGGACAAGTTATCAACAGAATAACTCCTAGAAAATCGTGCCAATACATAGCAGAATTTTTTGAGTTGGCTGGAGCTGCAAAGTAAACAAAAGATGTTGTATGGCCTCCACTGAAGCTGATGTTGTCTAGGAATGCGTGTCAAACCTCCTAGGGATGTGTGCCTCCTCCTAGATGTTAAAACCCTTTCCCTCCAAGCTAAGAAACCTTCTTGGGATGTGTGTCGCTTCAACTTTCCTCAAGTTTTCCTCAACAAGTGTGCCCTCCTCTCTTAATGAGCTGCCTTTTATCAATTTTTCAAATGTAATTGCCCTAACCCTTGGTCTTCCAATGAGATTGGCAGTCAAGATTAGATCTTGTCCTCATGAGATCAACAGTTACGACTTAATCATTTGTTGAGGTCACTTAAGTCATTAAAGTGACTCAAAACATCATAAAGTCACTTTTACATTAAAAAATAAAAAGACCCAACTTCATAAAATCACTTTATAAAGTCGTTTTATAATTATAAAGTCACTAGTAGAAAATTTGTTTGGTCACTTCCGCATGCTGAGCGATGCCAATGTAGAAACATGTGTCATGGGGAGTTTTTCTATAAACTAAATTAGAGAAAGAGAAAGGGAATCGCACTTTTGCTAGTACTGTTATTCTTCCAAAAAAATCTTGACTAAGTTTTACTTGTGAAAGTTGGGTTCGGAACTTGTGAAACAGTGGAAGCTCTTCCTTGAGAGAGCATGTTTTAGTGCTATTATTTCTGGTTTTTGTGTGTGTATCGTTTGCGGCTCGAAGGTTAAGCGGGAAGAAGAGTACCCCTAACGTTAGCTAGAAAGTACCATTGTAGTCACTTGGATTAGCAAGCGAAATATCAAAAACAGCTCAAGAATTCAAAAGGGAGACCTTCAACAATATCAATTGTTATGTTGGTCACGGTATTATTTGGTTACGTATTTTATGTTTTAATATTTGTAGTATCCAAGAATTATTTGTATAGTCAGTGAATTGATTGGAACAATTTGAAGGCTAATGAATACACGTGGAATAATTCAAACATTCATGTGATCTCAATCCCTTTTTGCTGCATCATTTGGATGAGTTCAAGCAATTTTATATAAATTTTATGTATGATGTTGGATAAGGATTACATCATGTTATCTTAAGGATTTGTGTAATGGTTTTTATCGCTGGTCAAGTATGTTTGCATGATGTTAAAATCGATGTAATATAGTAAGGTTCCGCTATAGCGCAAGAGTATGATTTTGAACATGAATCGATCTTCAATCGATAGATTGAAGAAGACTAAGTATTCTGGTGATTATATGGTTCAAACTTATTTGTTGAATGCGTGATAGTGTAGCAACCAATTTCGGTAATCTACTCCATGTTTAAACTATGATCCAGCGATGCTAGTATTCACTCCAGTAACGTTGTTGTTTATGGCCTTAATTTTTGTCTCAATAGAATTAGAATCCATGACTTGTGTTCAATTTGAGAGCTCTCAAACCGATTGATGTGAATTTTACATGAACTTTTAACCCTATCTCCGGGTCGAATCGGAATCCGATGAGATTTTTGTATTGTTAGTTCGAACGCCTTTTCATTTTTAACCATATCGCATTGCCCACAGGAATAGCTTTTCATAATTGATTATCCATGTATCAGTTAACCTAATATTTGAATGGATGGCATCTTAGAGTTTGTTAACTTTTTTTCTTCAACGATTTCGTTGTGGGACGGTCGTGGCCAGACTTAAGAGGAAAAAGTTTGTCCTTGGGTCGTGTAAACGACTGACGTTGATAACTTAAAGAAGCATCAAACCCGTGTTGACAACTGTCGTAAACTTTTCGTTGTGCCCCAATTCCAAGATTGATTATCTTGATTTACAAGATCCTAAATTTCACAGGAGGTATCAAAAGTTAATTATCACCATTGTCTGTTAATGCCCAAGGTTGCACATTCTTGGATAAAAGTAATCAGATGTTTACGGGGATATTGAGAACTTTTATAGATAGTAGTAGGTTGTTTTAGTTCTTAACAGAATCGTCTTAGTATTTTGTTTATGTGATAAACTTTATTTTTTTTCATGTCTAATGTGATTTTAGCTTAACAATTGCAAGGTTACATGCGGTTATGTAGTAAGTACTTTTCTTATGTTGATATTACTTGGTGTTAAGGAGAATGCTACATTTAATTTTTTTAAAAATTACCCTCTCATTCATGATAATGTCTATAATTTTAGTTACTCTCATTAATTGATTGCACCAAGAGGGATGTTTCATAGTCCTCAACCTTAGGTCAAATTTTCTACCTTAATAGAATTTTTCTTTGTTGAAATCACCAAGCCTCCTAGCACAAGTACAATGCAGACTCACTTGTGTTATCTCCATCATGTCTTCACACATAATATACATAATATGAAATGTCACAATGACCTCTCTCTTTTATATACAGTCCTTAGGGGTCACCATAGAAGCCCCTCCACAAGTCAACATCAAATTAGGTTTTCTTTGTGAGTGTGAAGCCCCTACACAAGCCCACAAATCTCATCACCAAACCCATGAAGCCCCAACTTCATTTAAAGGGCATTTTCACCAAACCAAAAGTGTGATGTGGTTCCCATGATGATTCTCACATACCCAACACCTAGGGTCATGTGAGAATAATTGCGTGAAGCTACAAAAATCAACACTCCCTCTTAGCGAGGGAGGTATTATCACCACACTCCACAATCACATGGAAGTAACTATGTCTTTGCATTGGATCCGCTACCACAACTTCTCTCCAATCCACCTGATTAGTTGCTCTCTTTGTCATCGAAGAAAATCCTACTCTTTAGTCCTCCTGACTAGCTACATCATCGGTCGCTTAACCAAATCTTGTTGTCTGGCATGATCTCATCCTAGAAGACACCCCTCCTAACAGTCTTGGAAGATGCATCTCTCCCATCTGGACCTGAATTTTGGCTCCCACTAAACAAATGAATCTCCCTCTGAGCCTCCTACCTCCCTCTGAATTCGGACTCCCTCTAAGTCTCCTAACTCCATTTGAATTCATACTCCCTCTGAAGTTGAAATAACCTCTAGAGCTACCTACTCCCTGTCCATTGTCCTTTGCACAGTCTTGGGAGGATTCTTCTCCCCATTGGATCCTAAGGGTTGACTCCCTCTAAACTATGGTTGTCTCTGAGTCGTCACTACTGGTGGGGATACCTTCCTCACCACTAGTGGAGCCACCTGCTCCCTCTGTGCCAATGGTGGGGCCACCTGCCTCACCACTGATGGAGCCACCTGCTCCCTCTGTGCTACTAGTGGGGCCAGTTACCTCATCACTGGTGAAGCCATGTGCTCCTCCTCATCTATCTCTCTACTCCTTTTGGCCATAGCATGCATAGGCTGGCCCTAAATCTATATAGGTTTCCCTCTCTAACTCCAAGAATCACTATTGATCTAAAGCTAGATTGTCTGGGCACAAAAAACACATGTCCCTCTCAAAACAATATGGGGTACCCCTTTCTCTCAATCTATGAGACTGAGACAACACTCCTCCTAAGTTATGGCACCAATAATACATCCAACACCCTCAACACCTCTCCTGAATCCAATTAGAATGATATTGTACCAGATCCTCGTACTACATTCTTGGCTCTCATTCCAAGCTCCACACACAAGTCTGAGCCAATCTCTTATGAAAGTTTCAAACAAATCTCTAGTACATGTCATATGGAAAGATGCTTCGTTATCCACCAACCAAGTACCTCTACTGGAAACTATACCTAAAAGGGCAGAGACCAATAAGATCTCCCTCTGAAACCTATCTACAACCTCATCAACCTTTGTTTTTATGTATGCTCATGTCTTCCTCTTCCCCTCCGATGTGGACACTATGAAGAATAATGACCAAAGTCATGGCACTCAAAGCATCAGATATTACTAAGATCCATCTTCCGTCTTAGCTTTGGAGATGCTTCATTCTCTGGAGAATCCCCTCTCCCAGGAGAACCTCTTCTTCCTAGAGAACAACTTATGTCCTTCCTAGTGCGAGCTGCAAGGACCTGGTTCTCATCATTCTTACTCTTCACCATACCATCTATATCATCCCTAGACATTAACCGAGTCTCCTCCTGGATACAATCATTCCATATCCTCTCAAACCTTGAAACATCTCTTGTGCATAGATCCCCTGCAAAAAAGGTTCCCAAAACCCGAAAATACCAACTCAACATCCCATAACACCTGATCATTCTGGAACAACACTGCATAGTCCTACTCCTCAATCCCTGAGGCTGGGAAAACACTCCTACCACCCATAACACATTTTTCAGTCACAACACATCCCCTATCTACATCTGGAATACCATTGCTCCATATCCGTGTACTACATGCCTAGTCCTCCTACCAAGCTCTTCATACATACCTTAGTCAGACACTATGAAGGTCACGAACAAATATCGTGCCCCTATAATGTGTCGGTGCCTTCAACTTTATAATAACCATGCAATCCTCCAAGGCAAGCATCTCGCTTACCTAAGTCATGATCATCTAATGAAATTCTTCCCAAGTCCATCATCCAAGACACCAAAAACTCTATATGTCTATGCACACACTGCAACTGAACATTTTTCCTCTCTCTAAACAATTTTGAGACATGAATGGACACGCATTCTAGTCCACTCTAGACCACCACAACTCATATGTGCAAGTGTCTTCATCCTCCTACGTCAAATGTCTCATACATTGGCGTACCTCAACAGTGTGCAACTCTCCAACCCAATGAAGAATCTATCTCGTCAACCTAACATACACACGAAGTCATCTCGTCTGTGCCAAAATACCCAAGTTGTACCCATCGGAACTGACCATGACAAGCCACTGGAAGTCCATCCTTGAAGTTGGAAACCCACCACACAACATATTGTTGCGAACCGAACTCTCCACCAATCCACCAGAACCCCCAACACCACCAAGCTGCAATAGTCCACAACTTTTCGTATGAACGATTTGCTCCATGTCTCAAACCAGAGACCATCTAACATGTTTCCACCTACAACCAACATTGTAGCTCCCTCTCATAGCTAACTCCTCAACATTGTTACAACTCTCTCTCAGATTTGTCACTTGTGACCTACCCGGAACAAGAACAAGAAATATGCAACCACCTATAGCAGCTATGTGCCTCAAAGATGACCCCCTTCTCTTCAAATACCAAGCTCTGATTCCATGTCAATTTTCATACACTCTTATGTGACTAATTTTCAAATCTGAAAATTTCTTCCTAGTGATCTAACAGTAAAACCCTGGTTGTTATCACTAAAAAATTTTACACTGAAAAAATTATTGACTGAAATTATATGCAACAAAAACACAAAAGATCATAGATGAATCATCAACACATATGAAACACAATATTTGTGTTCTTGTAACCTTATCAAATTCATAAATCACGAGGGAAAAAACAACCCTCCCAACCAATACAATATGACCAAATCTGAGGACAACCTTGTTCTCTCAGCCAATACAAATGTCACAAAACATCTAAGGACAACTTTGTCCTCTAATAACCATACAAATAAAAAAACCAAAACTCAACAGTATCTTGGAAATATCTTATGCCCACAAATTTGTTGAATACCTCATGTATGACCTACTGACATCACCACCTTGTACGGACCTGCACTCGCCCAGGAAGCTCTATACGAATGTACACGACTGTTCCCACCGCAACCTGCATACGTACGCGATTGTTCCCACTAAAACTGTGCACATGCATGAAAACTTGTACGGACACTTTCGTACGACTCGTTCTACTCATACAGTTTCTTCCTTTTCGGGTTATCTCTCTCTCCCACATGTGTGGTGTGTTTTTCCTTGCCAAGAACAGAAAATAGAGAGTCTTCATTGTTCAACCCTAGGCCAGATTCTCCACCCTAGAAGAGTTTCCCTTTGCTAAAATCACCAATCCTCCTAGCACAAGCACAGACTCATTTATGCTAGCTCCATCATGTCTCCACACATGATCTACACAATATGAAATGTCGCAATGACCTCTCTCCTTTATATACAATCTTTAGGGGTCACCATAAAAGCACCTTCACAAGTCAACTTCAAATTAGGATTTCTATGTGGGTGTGAAGCCCCTACACAAGCCCACAAAACCCATCACCAAACCCATGAAGCCCCAGCTTCATTCCAAGGGCATTTTCACCAAACCGAAAGTGTGATGTGGTTCCCATGATAATTCCCACATGTCCAACACCTAGGTCCATGTGAGAATACATGTCTGAAGCTA
This sequence comes from Picea sitchensis, assembly GCA_010110895.2. Classification (NCBI taxonomy): domain Eukaryota; kingdom Viridiplantae; phylum Streptophyta; class Pinopsida; order Pinales; family Pinaceae; genus Picea; species Picea sitchensis. The sequence goes on along the minus strand of SNQJ01S0046589.1, from coordinate 21,231 downwards.
CAAAAATTAGTAGACATGTGTCATAAGATTATTGGTTAGGAGAAAACATAGGAAATAAGTTAAGTGTGGGAGATATAACAAGAGAGGAGGAAAGTCATGAGGAAGGAGAAAGAAGAGGGTTGTCGGGTTGAGGGGGGTGTGGAGGGATAAGGGGTATGAACCCACGAAGGTGAGTGAACTCGTGGTGGTGATGAGGAAGGAGAGATAAGGAGGGGTAGAAAAATGTTGAGTGTTGAAGAGTAAGGGNGTAAGGAGGAGAAAATGAGGGTCGTGGTGAAAGGGGGAATGGAGGGATAAGGGGTGGGAACCCGCGGAGGTGAGTGAACCCGCGGTGTATAGAGCTTAAGAAATAAATATAAGTATGGGAAGAGGGGAAGAAGGAGTATGGGGAGGGGAGATTGAGGGATAAGAAGAAAAATTTAAGTATGGAAAAGTAAGAGAAGAGAGGAAGGAGAGTGTAAGGAATTTGGAAAAGAAACTAAGTATGGAGAAGAGAGAATTAATGTAGCTCCAAGAAAATGTTGAGTTCCGAGAATTTAAAGAAAGGAACTTGTTCCAAGAGATTAAGAGAGAAGTCCCAAGAGATTAATGGTTCCAATAAAATGGTTCCAAGAGTTTAGTTCCAAGAAAATACGTGGTTCCAAGAAATTGGACATAGTTCCAAGAAAAAATAGTTTTGTTGCGCATGGAAGAAGCATTTTTGGGGCAGTTAGACAAAAACCTAGATATATTGAGCATACGAACTTGGATTTTGAATCCAAAAATTGTGTGACGAAACTGAGACTGGGGGTTATGCAATGAACTTATAATCGTTCGAAATTTTCTTCTTCTTATATCAATTTTTTTATTCCAAAGAGAAAGAAATTGAGGTGACCAAATTTTCAATCAACAAAATTCCATCTTAATTATTTGAAAATTGAAAGTAGAAATCTCATTGCATTTTAACCAGTTGAGTCGCCCATCTAGTTTAAAATTGTTTCTTTGTTGGGGCTAGAAAATCAGTCTAATTTCATGTGCATGGACCTTTCTCTCTTGGGTGATATATGTTTGTTACCCTCTTAATCCATGTATCTCTAATGTCAATGTGTGTGTGTGTGTGTGTGTAAAAATTGAAATCAATTGCATACATGACGATTAAGACAACAACTTTGTTTCAATATGTGTTGTATGTATTGAGTAACTTTTGCTTCATCAAGATGTAGTTATTTTAATCACTATTGAAGGCTTTCCCAAAAGATGTATGTTTGTTAGAATATAAGACTTACGTGTGTAACAAAGTGACCTTAGTGATGTAGGCTATATGATAGGGATTCCAATTATTATTAGCATTTAATATTTATGACAAATAAGACCTCTCGAACTTTATATAAGAGAGGTGAATCTCATTATAAGTGTGTGAAGTATTTTCTTAATATAATAGTTTTATTGTGTGTATCTCCATCTCAACCCTATTTATGGCTTTCGCATTTAGTAAGCAAGCACATTTTCATAATATAATAGCTGAGAGGGGAGATCCTCATGGCAAATTTTTAGTAATCAATTGCAAGGTGAAGAGGATCATCCAGCCACTGAGTGAGATGATTGAATGAAGAGGACTTGAGACAAAGGAAAATCGCATAGATCATCGATTGCTTGTGTTTTCCCTCTACAGATTGTTGCTAGTGCCAATTGGTATATCATTGAACCACATATCAAGAGAGAACCCCTCATGTCAATTTGAAGAAGTCGAGTCACCATTCATGAAGGATCCATCATACTTTGAAGAGAGACATGCCAAGGAATAAAGTTGAAGTTGTCGCTTCCAATGTAAGAGAGCTTCCACACTATCTACCATTTGCAATCATTGTATGGTTGTCATTTGATGAGTCGTCAAAGAAGAAAGTGTCATGATTAGTTTTTTTAGCCCCATCCTTGTCAACCGCGAAAATGTATAGCCATGCCATTCTATCATCTTCCATACAACTCATCGTATATAATTATATCCATCATACATCATCGTACAAAAGTCATTCAATCAACCAAGCCATACAACAGCCACCAATTCTAATATGCAGAGGTGGAGGTATATTCCAAAATAAGATATTTTCCTATTAGTTTCTAAAAGAGTTTACACAACATTTTTGAAATGGAAAATCCTTTAGAAAAATTCAATGGTCAAAATTTCCATACTGAGAAAGTGAAAACCCTATGGAGAATAGTAAAAGGCATTAAGCAATCACCTACAAATCCAAATAAATTATTAAAATGGGAGGGAAAAGATTATGGAGTCAAAGCTATTATTGGCCTTGCTCTCTTAGACTTTGAATTGCGTCATGTAGATCTGGACAAATCATCCAAGGAAATATGGGATAATATGAATAAACTATTTGGAGCAAAAGCAATCAATGCAAAGTTTTATTTAAATCTATAATGATTCAAATTCAACATGTCCATTGAAGTCATTGTCTAGCCAAATAAACAATATGAGATCTCTCATCAAACCACTCATTGAATTCAAAGCTACAATAGAAGAAGAGGATGTCAAATAGTTGTTGTTGTTCAAATCGGTCAAGACCCAAACAACAACCTCGTGCGGATATAAATTCCCCTTCATTTTATAGAGGTGGTACTCTTCTTTGGTTGAAATGTTGGAATATTCTTCGTATGATTTTACAATGAATGTAAAGGGTAAATGCTAAAAAGAAAACCCTGAAAGATCTTCCAAGAAAGGTTATATATACAAATGTACAACCCCTATATAAAGTTATACAAATATACATCAGATCATTTAAAGAAAAGATAGGATTGTCAACAAAGATTTGTGTCTACAAGGTTTTGGAATCTCCCTTCAACAAACCTTATTTATTTCTAGTAAGATAAATTGAACTTGGAATCTGCTATGACTTTTGCAAGATGAAGAAATGGGTAGGTCTTAAAAGAACTTTAAATGATAACTCCATTATAACTCAAAAATGATTTTGATAGGAAATACATTTGAAATCACTTGCTTTCACAGTTTGAGAAATCACTAATGTAATGCCCTAAATAGTTCTTTGCAGGAGAAAAATATAAAAATATCCCAATATGATAATTTCAATAATGTGAGAAACAAGAGAACTGAAACAGCATCAACAAGGTCTCAATGACTATTACATGAACTAAAATGATTTACATATGATTTTAACAAGTAGGGATTGTGCTCCTTTGGACCTGAAATGTTACAAGATGTGTTGGCACAGGGGCAGACCCAGGGTTCAACGCTACAACAGCGCACCAACAAAACCCTAACTACCGTCCCTTTCGACCACACCTGCAAAGCAGATGAAGTCTCAACCGAGGTAGAGGAAGAAGTGGTTGCAGGACTCAGGTGTCTGCAACCTTAATTGGGACACAGATTTGTGATTGTAATACTTAACAGAGCATTTAGCGTCGACAATTCATCAATATTTAACCACTATCTACTCTGCAGATAAAACAGAGCATCGCATCATTCATTCAGATATGATGTATCTAAGCACTCATCATAGAGAGGTACATTAGATCTAGCAGATTCAAGCACTAAACATATTCACATAGGTCATATCTAACATCCATATATATTGTTAACACAAAGCATAAACAAATCTATCTATCTATATCAAAGCACTTAGCAAGTAAAGACATAAACACATCAACACATTGCACAAAGCATAGCAACACATCATGTACATGGTTCACCCCCACCCTGGAGCTATGTCCACCAACTCTTCTTCTCTTCTATTATCTTTTGTTAATCAGTTACATGCACAGAGCCTCAAAACCTTACTCTGCATAGGATAGGAGATTTGCGCGCACCTCGCCAGATCCTCCTTCCCTGAGTTAGAATACAACACTAAGCCTTCTACAGTCACTTGCACTCAACTCTGTAAGCTTCACACAATATGCACAAAGCACTTACAATCCTTTGATTACATAGATCAATCACTAACACTTAGCCTAATATCACACAGATATACCTATATGCATATATGCCTATGCTTCTCCTTACATTGCCTAGACATCTATTTATACTTTACAAAATAGGCCTAAACATGGGTAAATCCATGGGCCGACATCCCCATACTCGTTACATAATCCCAAATCCTAAAAAGGGGCTGAGATCCCATGATCTCTACTTCGTCTTGCGCTCCACCTTCGACAGGTTGTCGAAGTCCCAAAATAAATCAAACTTGACCAAGGATCTCCCAAAACTTGGTCAAGGGCCAACAGGCCCCCAACACTCACCTATGACTCGTCCTGAGTCACTCTAATCTGGGTAGTTCTTCTTCAAAAGCCTCGAGCTTGGCTCGAGCTGATTCAACTTATTGTTGTGTCATGGCCTCTTGTGCAGCAAACTCTTGGATGACTACCTCGTTCACAGGTCACTCTAGGCATTGTTCAATTGCAATGACAACCTGCTCTAGTTCTTCTCCTCAGCCTTCAACCTCTGTGAACAGTTGATAAGCCTTATCTTGTACAGGTTGGAGCCTTTGAGTTACTTCCATAACTCTGCTCTGGATAGTGTGGATTTGTCGCTAGGCGGTGTGTTGCTCTTGGGATCGCTTCATTCTTTCCACAGCTGACAGGGGCTTCAACTACACCTGTATTGTCTCTCCTTGTTTCTTTGCTTCCTGAAGTTGTGACTCCAGTGCCTGCAATTCTGGGTTCTCAGTGAGTTTCTCATACATCTGGGAATTTCGATTACTCGGTTGCTTGCATTCCATGGCAAGGGCCTTTATCCTTTCAACTGCGCTTTGTGCGGTTGCTTCTCTTTGATCCCTTACATCCTGCGGAGTCTCGGGCACTGTGCAAAGCTCTAAGTCTTCATTAACTTGTCAACGGATCTCTTGCAACGGGTGAGAAGCCTTCATTAACTCTGTTATGTTTGTTACAGCGCGGTCTGACGGTCTGGTGGCGAACCATAAATTCCTTTCTACTCATTTGGAGGGTCGTTCGAACAGTTATATTGTTCCCAGTGGCTATATTGCTTCGCCCTGGCGAAATGCCATGTGGCATTGTTCTGTTATCCCGGCGAAGTTCCAATTTTGCAAATTTTCCCTTTGTGAAGTTCCCTCTAGAACCTTCTATAACTTTTCGATCTTAGCTCTCTTCTTACTTAGCTTTCCATCTTTCTTGCCAGTGAGTTTTGTCTCAGTATGTCTTTTTCCATTTTGATTCTTATCTGCGTTTGGCATAGTTACTTCGCGCTATTGAGATTATTTCCTAAGATTCGAGGGTAATACTTCCTCTTTATCTGGAATAGGTACTTCAATCTTATGTGGGTCTTCTAGTGTTCTTGCAACTTTGACATCTGGGTCTCTGGTGTTAAATAGCTTCGATCTGTTCTTTTATTCTTCAATCAAGTGTGCAATCCTTCTAGTCATGAAATCCTTTAACTCTTGCTTCTTCTACTCTAAAACTTCTTCTTCTTCCTTCCTTCTAGCCTGATCTCTTTCAATCCAAGGTTTTCCTAGTAACATGGTAAATGGGGCGTTGTTCTCAATAAATTTAACAATCTCAAAATCCTCCTCTGTCAAACTCCCATTGGAATTCATAGGTATCTGGGTGAGCTTTCCACGTAGATTTATCAGCTTTACTCTAAATAGTCATATTCCTCCTAATGAAGGAATCATATAAATCCTTCCTATAGCTTCCCAAGTTCTTTCTGTCATGATATTCACCTATGTTTCCTCATCTAGAACATAGTCAATGTCGAAGTCTCCTATTCTTGTTTCAATTCATTCTTTTTCTTTGAAGACCTCTAATAAACTGATATGTCGGTGATCATTCATGGTGTCTTTTATTTGTAGCAATATTTTCTCTAATTCTTTCTGGGGTTCTACCATAATCGTAGTTTCTGGAGCTGTCTTAAGGTTTTCTTGTCTCATGTTCATTCCTTCAAGCTTAACAATCATTCTAGGGCAATCCAATACTTCATGGTCCATAGCTTTGCAACAAAGACAACTAGGTCTTCTCCCAGGGAATTCCTTAGCAAGATGTCCTAGTTTTCTGCAACTATAACAAAGGGTTAATCCTCTCTTTCTTTTAAATGATTCACATCCCTTCCTATACTACGCATGAGGATCATAGTAGCTAACCTAGAAACATTTCTTTCTAGGTTCATGCATCCATTTGTTAGTCCAAACATTCTTTCTATGCATAGGTATAACATATCTTTCACTATTCTTATCAGATCTACACAATTCAAACCTTCTTTCGTCTATTAGTGCCCTAGTTTTCAAGCTAGGACAGAATCTATCAAACATACATAGATCCATACTGTTGAAACAAAAATTTCCACTTATCTTACTTCTACAGAGCACAAATCTTTCAGATCTAGAAATTTTCACTATTCTTACCTTTATTAGAAAACAGAGCTTCCAGATCTTACCTCTTTTCTTGGCACAGAGCTTCACGGGTCAAGTGGAATGTTGGGAACTAGGGAAACAGATATACGCATAGATATTTTACAGTTTTAGGTCAAATCTTTGCACAAAGATTCTTCTTCCTCAGTTCCCAGCAATCACAGTTTCAGGTCCCAGCAACGGAACCATTTGTTGGCACAGGGGCAAACCCAGGGTTCAACGCTACAATAGCACACTAACAAAACCCTAACTATCGGCCCTTTCGGAAACACCTACGAAGCAGATGAAATCTCACCCGAGCTAGAGGCAGGGGTGGTTACAGGACTCAGGTGTCTACAACCTTAGTTGGGACACAGATATGTGATTGTAATACTTAACAAAGCACTTAGGGCCAACAGTTCATCAATATTTAACCACTATCTACTCCGCAGATAAAACAAAGCATCACATCATTCATTCAGATCCGGTGTATCTAAGAACTTATTATAGAGAGGTAGATTATATCTAGCAGATTCAATCACTAAGCACATTCACATAGGTCGGATCTAACATCCATATACATCATTAGCACAAAGAATAAACAAATCTATCTATCTATATCAAAGCACTTAGCAAGTAAAGACATAAACACATCAACACATCACACAAAGCATAGCAACACAGCATGTACGTGGTTCACCCCCACCCCGGGGCTACATCCACCAACTCCTCTTCTCTTCTATTATCTTATGTTAATCAGTGACATGCATAGAGCCTAAAAACCCTACTTTGCATAGGACAGGAGATCTACGCGCACCTCGCCAGATCCTCCTTCCCCGAGCTAGGATACAACACTAAGCCTTCTACAGTCACTTGCACTCAACTCTGCAAGCTTCACACAGTATGCATAGAGCACTTAAAATCCTTTGATCACATAGATCAATCACTAGCACTTAGCCCAATATCACACAGATATACCTATATGCATATATGTTTATGCCTCTCCTTACATTACCTAGACATCTATTTATACTTTACAAAATAGGCCTAAACATGGGTAAACCCATGATGGACCGACATCTCCATACCCGTTACATAATCCCAAATCTCAAAAAGGACCCGAAAGGGGGTCGAAATCTCGCGATCTCTGCTTCGTCTTACGCTCCACCTTTGACAGGCTGTCGAAGTCCCAAAATAGGTCAAACTTCACCAAGGATCTCCCAAAACTTGGTCAAGGGCCAACAAGATGACTAAAGATTTTAAAAGAAAGAACTACTCAAACCCAAATCTTTATGTTTTCCATACATTCATAGAAGATTTGATGGAAAAAAACGGAAAATAAGATGTAGAGAGACAAGTTTTAGCAGGCCAGTCCACCGAATCTTGGAAAGAGATTTTTTCTTCTTCCAGACTCTTCACCACTGTAGAAAATTCTGACTGCCAACCGTTGATAGTGCCTTCTCTTTCCCTTTTAAAATCTTCCCTCGATGCTCTTGAATTAGTTAGGGTTTGTCTTTCTAGAACTTTCCACACAATTCACTTTTTTGAGTAAAACCACTTTTAATTAATGTTTCATTGAAGTCTCATTAATGACTTTATGTAATTGAAATTGGTGCCTCCAAGTAGGGCCCACTTATTCCTTTAATAAAATTTATTTAATAAACTTTATTTTCAAGCTTTCAAGTTGACTTTCTTTAACAAAATTGGATTGTGTTTTAATTTTTTTAGTGAAATATTTGACCTTTTATCCATGAAAATATTCTAGATGCAATATTCATCATCTCATCTTTCCAACGAGTCCTTCTGAGTGCAATTTGGAATTATGGATCTCAAGTTATAAGCTCGAGAAGTTGAGGTTCCAAGTAGATCTATTATCGAACCATGAAAAAATACCTAATTTTTCTTTTAATTTCTGGGAGAGTTATGGCCAATTTCTCGTCTTAAAACCTATTCCATCATCTTCCTCGTCGAATTATCTTTTCAATGAGGTAAATTTTGTCCAAAACCAACTCCCGGATCTCATGTTATGATCTCCAGAAGTTTGTCGATCAGCATTCATTCATCTAACTCATGGGTTAATCTTAGCCCTCCATTCAAATTTGACTCCTCCATTTAAAAATGTGAATTTTCCTTTGTAAAACATATCCCACATTGTGTTTTGAGAGTATAATGTATGTATTGCAAAGTTTAACATAGACTTGATGTGAAGCATATGGAGACTATGGAGACTTGGAGGCTCGAACTTTAGGAAATTTCATGAATTAATTAAAATTTTGACTACTCAGTCATCATCCACCAATCACTCAGTCAATGCCTAGTCAGCAATGAGTCATAGCCCAGTCAGTAGTGAGTCCTAGCCCAATCAGTAGTGAGTCAGCGTCCACATCATCACCACATGCCATAGTGCCATTAGATACCATAAGTTTCCACATGTCATAGTCCCATTGGTTTCCATGTGTCCTCATGTGATTGGATATTAGGTCTGCCACATGGCATGATTTCATTGGTCTCCACGTGTCATGGAATGATTGGTTAACATGTGTCATGATGTGATTGGTTCATGATAAAATGGATAGGAACTTAAAATAAATGTTGAGGAAGGAAAATTGAACAAGACAGGAGGAAGGTTGTGAGGGAAGAAAGAGAATCAGATCTGGGGTGAGGGGAAAGAGGAGTGTAGGTCCGAAAGATAAGTGAGGTCTGAAGAGAGGAGTGAGGGGGATGGGAAAAATACTAAGTATGGGAAAAGGAGTAAGGGAAGAGAGGAGAGGGGAGGGAGTAAGGGGATGCAGAGGTAGGGAGGATGCAGGGGTAATGATGCAGGAGCATCGCTATCAAATCCAGAAAGGTGAACGTGGAAGTGAAGTCGACACCTTAGCATATTGAAAGAACCAAAGGAGAATCTTAACCAGCTTGGTAGTGGTGTATAGTTTTGAATTTTTTTTTAATTAAATTAGAGTGTGTAAAGTTGGGCCACCATTTGAAATGACGGAACGATTATAAATCCTTACACGATTGTAAAATATTACAGGTGTAGGATACTTACCCTGATTAGTCACTAGGTTGCATTTAATTGAGTAGGTAACCGCTAGAGTAGGAGGGGATAGAGTTTTAGATAGGAGGAAGAAGAGCGAAGAGGCTGGGTCCTTAGACAAGTTTTCATTTTGTTTCTGTGTCTGTAAGAGATAGCCACTGTAATCAGGTTTTTCTTTGAAATGAATAGAACAGAGAAAATTGATCCAACAGTACTGTGTTGATACTTTTTCATAGTTTCACTGTTATGATGAGTTTGTGAATGTATGAGGTTCATGGTGAATGAGTAATTGAATAAGTTTTAATTATTTCTCTTATGTAAGGAGTGCATACAGAGTGCAAGGAGTCTGTGTGAGGAAGTCTTTTTTGACTCGAAGCTCGGAAGAGATAGCGGGCTACTTTCATATGTAGAGTGTGCATATTGAACGCAAAGAGTGCGCGTAGAAGAAAACTTATTTAAGTTTGAAAGCTCAAGAAGTTGAGCGCAGAGTGTGCCAGGAGGGTACCAGAAAGTCTTTTGAAAAAGACGCGGAGTGCAAGTGTGAGCCAGGTTCGAGGTTTACTTTCATTTGTCAAAATCTTGGGAGGAGTAATGGTTCTAAGCCCCGAGAGGAAACACTTAGAAAATTTTCTAAGTTCTGAAGAGTCGAAGCATTCAAAGGTGGAGCACAGAATTTGAAAGCTCGAAGGAAGAACAAGTACGGAGGATTGAGTGGGAGAAATCCTTCAGAAAAATAAATTTTGAAGACTGGATAAGATCAAGGGTTAAGATTCATCCAGGAGAAGTTGAAATCTTTCAAACCGTTAGATCCGGGAGAAGTTGCACACTGATTAGTCGCGAAGATCTTTCGGAAATTCGCAAACCTGAAGATTTGCAAGGAGCAGAGTGAAATTCGCGAAATGTGAAATTGCGAAATAATCGTGGTCGTTCGATTGAGGTAGGACACGTGGCGAAAGATCAAAGTTTCGATGATTCTCAAAGCGAGAGAAGCAGGAGTGGAAGAAGTCAAGAATCGCGAAGTCCGAGTTCGTGATTTAATCATAGTCATTGGATGGAGAGACAGCGTGGACCATTGATCTGACCCGAAAAATTCACAAGTTCTGGGATCGGAAGAAGGGGAGACAAGTGGTCTTTCGATAGCTGAGACGTGAAGTCCTGAAACGCGAAATCTCGAGACGCGATGTCCCAATTCGCGAAGTGGATCTTGACCGTTGGTTGCAGGAGACATAAGGATCGTCGATCCGAGGTGGAGTTCGGAGGTTTGGATTTCGGGAAAAGGAAGGTGAGTGATACTCTAACTTCACGAAAAGCTCAGAGTTTGGGCCCCAGGTTTTAGCCAGAGGCACGTTGGCGGAGGCTAAAGGGAGAAAAAGATAACACTTGCTAGACACGAGTTTGTGAGTTCGGAACTCAAGATTTTGGGAGTTCAGAAGATGGAGAGTCGGGGATTGACTCACATACGATTACCGGACACGCGAAATCGCAAAACACCTTTTGAGGATAGGCGTTTGGTCACAAGGCGTGGTCACATGGAAAAAAGGCTTGTGCCTAGCACTGATTCACGCAGCGGAGCCACAAGAAATCGAGGATCTGCTTCATCTCAAAGATTTTCTTGAAGATCCTAAGACCAGGAGGTCACGCAATCCTTTAGGGAGAAGGGGGGCCTGAAAAAATTTTGAAGTTGGACTCAGTGTGTTAGGAATAGTTAAAGCGATGTCGCTGAGAGTACGTGCAAGACCACCTATAGAAAATCGTATTGTAGGGAGACAAGTGAGAGAACTTCGTGCAAGGTTGGAAGCGATGGAAGCAATGCAAAGGAGAGCACCTGCCACTGAAGATGTCAGTGATGCAGAAAGCGAAGAAGTAGAAGTTGAAGAAGTTGCAGGGGAAGATGTGGTTGAAGAACGCTTCTTGAAAGTTGTTGTGAAGTTGGGAGCGAGAGAAAAGATGGACGTCCCAATGTATGAAGGTAGCTTGGATGCCAAAGAGATATTGGACTGGATAAGGTCCATGGATAAGTATTTCGATTATGAAGATGTTGAGGAAAGAAGGAAGGTGAGACACGTTGTCACCAGATTAAAAGGACACACAGCACTGTGGTGGGATGAACTGTAGGCGGAAAGAAAGAGCAACGACAAACAGAAGATAAAGAATTGGGACAGAATGGTAGCCAAATTGAAGGCTAAATTCATACCTAGGGATTACCAGATAGAGTTGTTCAGAAAATTGCAGAACCTGAGACAGAGGGGTATGACAGTGAAAGAGTATACAGAAGATTTTTATAGACTGAATATTAGGACTGGACAAAGAGAGAAGGATGATGAAAAGGTTGCCAGGTATATAAATGGTTTGAGGTATGAAATTTAGGATGAAATCAGCATGATGACTGTGAGGACAGTGGAAGATGCTTATCAGATTGCGCTGAAGGTAGAAGAAAAGTTGGCTAGACACCAGAGTCAATGAAACAGAAGCAGAGGCTTAAATAGAGGTAAGGGAGTTGTCTATGATAAGACACTGAAAGCTAAGGATGAGAATGAGAATTCATAATGTCACTTTGAAAGAGGAAGAAGTTCCCAAAGAAATTTGTTTGGTGGGAGAAATTATTTTCCTCGAGGAAGAGAAAGAAGTAGAGGAGGTGGAGTTAAATGTTATGCATGTGGAAAGACAAGACATATGTCTTGGGAATGTGCTGAGAGGAAGAGAGAAGGAGGAGAATCACACATTTTTGAATCCCAAAAGAATGTGGAAGCAAAGGCAGGAGAAGGAGGACAGAATATTATGATGAGGAAAGTTCTTCTAAAGCCGGAAAAAGAAATAGAAGACTCAGTTCAGCAAACGAGGTTGTTCAAAACTACTTGTAAGACAAAGGACAAAGTTTGCAAGATGATTATAGATAGTGAGAGCACTGATAATTTAGTATCTATAGAAATGGTGGAGAAGCTGGAGCTGGAGACAAATGCACACCCAAATCCGTATAAGGTATCATGGTTGCAGAAAGGACATCAAGTAATGATAAGTCAACAATGCAAAGTTGAATTTAAAATAGGAGGCTATAAAGATGAGATTTTGTGTGATGTAATTCCCATGGATGTTTGTCATATTTTATTAGGGATACCATGGTAGTTTCAATTCATGATGGGAGGAAAAATACTTATACTCTGGAGAAAAATGGTAGAACCCACATGTTACTGCCAATAGAAGAGAAGAAAGAAAAAGAAGAAGCCAGTACAAGAATACTTCTCATGAGTAGGAAGGAACTCTGGAAGGAGATCAAGAAAGATCATGAAATGCAATTTGTTGTAGTAAGGAAGCCGAGAGTTATCCTTACCAATACTTATGTGGATGATTTACCTGAAGAAATCCAAGAATTGTTAGAGAATTTTGCTGACATAGTTGTGGATGAGTTGCCTTACTCATTACCACCCATTAGGAGTATTAGCTACCATATTGACTTAATTCCAGGAGCCAGTTTGTCAAATAAAGTAGCATATAGGTTGACACCTCAAGAGAATGAAGAGGTTAAGAAGCAAGTTCAGGAGTTGTTGGATAAAGGTTTAGTCGGAGAAAGCCTAAGCCCATGTGGAGTGCCAACTGTATTAAGTCCAAAGAAGGATGGATGATGGAGAACGTGTACATATTTCAGAGCTATCAATAAGATTACCATCAGGTATAGATTTCTTTTATCGATGATGGATGATTTGATGGACTGTTTGAGTGGAGCAAGCTATTTTTCAAAAATAGACTTGAAGTGTGGATATCATCAGATAAGAATGAAAGAGGGAGATGAATGGAAAACAACATTCAAGACAAATGAGGGTTTGTTTGAATGGTTGGTTATGCCATTTGGATTGGCAAATGCTCCAAGCACATTTATGAGGTTGATGAATGAAGTACTGAAAGACTTCATAGGTAAATTTGTCATTGTATATTTGGATGATATATCAGTTTTCAGAAGAACAGAGGAAAAACATTTAAAACACTTGATATTAGTGATGAGGAGATTGCAGCAAGAATAGTTGTTAATAAACTTGAAGAAAATTTCATTTATGAAGAAAGAACTCATATATATAGGTTTTTTGATCTCTTCAAATGAATTGAAGATGGATCTAGAGAAGGTGAGAGCAATCAAAGAATGGTCATCACCCAGGAGCTTATTCGAGGTGAGAAGTTTTCATGGGTTAGCAAGTTTTTATAGAAAGTTTATTAGAAATTTTAGTGTTATATGCGCACCCATGATGGACACTATGAAGAAGAAACACAAGTATTTTAATTGGACAGAGGAGGCTGAGAAAAGATTCAGAGTGTTGAAAAAGAAGACAACAGAACAACCAATTTTGGTTTTACCGGATTTTGGAAAAACATTTCAGGTAAGGTGTGATGCAGGTGGAATAGCCATTGGAGCAATTTTGAGTCAAGATAAAAGGTCAGTTGCTTATTTCAGTGAGAAGTTGAATGACACTAAGGAGAAACATTCTACATATGATAAGGAATTTTATGCAGTGATTCAAGCTTTGAAGAAATGGAGACATTATTTAATTCCAAAGGAGTTTGTCTTGTATAGTGATAATCAAGCTTTGCAATTTATTACTAGGCAAGAGAAGTTGAATCAAAGGCATGCTAAGTGGGTAGAATTCATGCAGAATTTTACTTTTGTCATTAAACATATTTATGGAAGTGCTAATAAAGTTGCATGTGCTTTAAGAAGGAGTTTGGTTATATAGGAATTCCAGGTGAATACATTAGGGTTTGAGCACCTTAAGGAAATGTATCAAGAAGATCCATATTTTAAGGAGGCTTATGAAGCATATGAAAATCCTTTGTTGAGGGATAACAACTCATGGTCAGAATATTTAATCCAAGATGGATTGTTGTTTAAAGGAAGCCAACTGTGCATACCAAAATGTTCAATGCAGGATAATTTGTTAAAAGAAAAACATAGTGGAGGTCTAGCTGGACACTTCGGTCATGACAAAACATTTGCGCAATTGAATAGTTTGTATTATTGGCCAGATATGAGGGCAGATGTGAAGAAATTTGTAGACCGATGTAAGATTTGTCAACATGCAAAAGGGAAGAGACAAAACATTGGTTTGTATCAACCATTGCCTATTCCAGAAAGGCCTTGGGATGCAATTAGTATGGATTTTGTATTGGGNAATTAGTATGGATTTTGTATTGGGATTACCTAGAACCTAGAAGGGAAGTGATTCCATATTTGTTGTGGTCGATATATTTTCCAAGATGGCACATTTCATACCATGTCAGAAAACAAATGATGCTACACATAGAGCCAATTTGTTTTTCAGAGAAGTTGTGAGATTACATGGATTGCCCAGAAGCATAGTTTCAGACAGGGACACTAAGTTCATGGGACACTTTTGGAAGACTCTATGGAAGAAGTTGGGAACTAATTTATCTTTTAGTTCAGCATATCACCCTTAGACAAAGAACAGACTGAAGTGGTGAACAGGAGTCTGGAAAATTTGTTAAGGAGTTTAGTCACTGAAAAAGGTCGTCAGTGGGATCAAAATCTGGCACAGGGAGAGTTTGCATTTAACAATTCAGTTAATAGAAGCACTGGAAAAAGTCCATTTGAGATAGTATATGGAAGATAGCCAAGAGGGGTTGCAGAACTGAGAGAGTTGAAACAAGATGAATTCAGGAGCATTGGAGCAGAAGATTTTGCTACAAAAATGAAAAGACATCATGATCAAGTTAAGAGGCAGATACATGATAGTAATCAAAAGTATAAGGATAGAGTTGATCCCAAAAAAATGGAAGTTCAATTTAAAATGGGAGATGAAGTTTTAGCTCATTTGAGGAAGGAAAGGTTTCTAAGATGAACATATAATAATTTGAAGATGAAGAAGATAGGACCATGCAAGATCCTTAGAAAAATTGCAGCAAATGCTTATGACATTGAGTTGTCAGACAATGTTGAGATATCACTGATATTCAACGTTGCAGACTTGTATCCTTATAACAAAGATGACACAGGAGAATTTGATGATCAGGAAGAGATTCAATGAGAAGAACAGATGCCTATAGTAGAAAAACCTTAGATGGAGAAAATTTTAGAACAAAGAGTTGGAAGGAAAACCAGAAGAAAGATGTATCCTAAATATTTAGTGAAGTGGAAGGACCACCCAATGGAAGATTCAAGTTGGGTAACTGAACCTGATATTTTGAAGCATGGAAAAACAGTGCAAGAGCTCATGGACAGGAGTCCATGAATATTTTGGCCAGAGGAGTATGATGCAGGAGCATCACTATCAAATCCAGAAAGGCGGGTTTGGAAGTGAAGTCGACACCTTAACACATTGAAAGAACCAAAACTGAATCTTAACCAGCTTGGCAGCGGTGTATAGTTTTGAATTTTGTGTTAATTAAATTAAAGTGTGTAAAGTCAGGCCATCGTTTGAAATGACGAAACGATTGTAAATCCTTACACAACTTTAAAATATTACAGTTGTAGGATACTTGCCCTGATTAGTCATTAGATTGCATTTAATTGAGTAGGTAACCTCTAGAGTAGGAGGGGATAGATTTTTAGATAGGAGGAAGAAGAGCAAAGAGGCTCTAGGTCCTTAGACAAGTTTTCATTTTGTTTCTGTGTCTGTAAGAGATAGCCACTGTAATCATATTTTTCTTTGAAATGAATAAAACAGAGAAAATTGATCCAACGATACTGTGTTGATACTTTTTCATAGTTTCACTGTTATGATGAGTTTGTGAATGTATGAGGTTCATGGTGAATGAGTAATTGAATAAGTTTCAATTATTTATCTTCTGTAAGTTATGCAAGGAGTGTGTGTGAGGAAGTTTTTTTCGACTCGAAGCTCAGAAGAGATAGCGAGGGACTTTCGTATGCAGAGTGTGCATATTGAACGCAAGAAGTGCGCGTAGAAGTAAACTTATTTAAGTTTGAAAGCTCAGAAAGTTGAGCGCGGAGTGTGCCAGGAGGGTACCAGAAAGTCTTTTGAAAAAAACGCAAAGTGCAAGTGTGCGCCAAGGTCGAGGTTTACTTTCATTTGTCAAAAGCTCAGGAGGAGTGGTGGTTCTAAGCCTCAAAAAGAAACACTTAAAAAACTTTCTAAGTTCTGAAGAGTCGAAGCGTTCAAAGGTGGAGCGCATAATTTGAAAGTTCGAAGGAAGAACAAGTACGGAGGATTGAGCGGGAGAAATCCTTTAGAAAAAGAAATTTCGAAGACTGGATGAGATCAAGGGTTAAGATTCATCCAAGAGAAGTCGAAATCTTTCAAACTGTTAGATCTGGGAGAAGTCACGCACTGATTAGTCGCGAAGATCTTTCATAAATTCGCAAACTAGAAGATTTGCAAGGAGTAGAGTGAAATTCACGAAATCCGAAATCGTGAAACAATCGTGGTCGTTCGATTGAGTTAGGACATGTGGAGAAAGATCAAATTTTCATTGATTCGCAAAGTGGGAGAAGCAGGGGTGGAAGAAGTGAAGACTCGCGAAGTCCAAGTTCGTGATTTAATCACAGTCGTTGGCTGGAGAGATAGCATGGACCGTTGATCTGACCCGAAAAATTCACAAGTTCGAGTATCGGAAGAAGGGGAGACAAGTGGTCTTTTAATAGTTGAAACGCAAAGTCTCGAAATGCGAAATCTCGAGACGTGAAGTCCCGATTCGCGAAGTGGATCTCAACCGTTGGTTGCGCGAGAGATAAGGACTGTCGATCTAAGGTGGAGTTCGGAGGTTCGAATTTCGGGAAAAGGAAGGTGAGTGATACTCTAACTTCACGACGTGCAAAGTCGCAAAAAGCTCAGAGTTTGGGCCCTAGGTTTTAGCCAGAGGTCATGCTGGTAGAGGCTAAAGGGAGAAAGAGCTAGCACTTTCTAGACGCGAGTTCGCGAGTTCGGAACTCAGGAGTTCAGGAGTTCGAAAGACGAAGAGTCGGGGATTAACTCACATACAATTCCCTGACATGCGAAATCGTGAAACGCCTTTTGAGGATAGGCGTGGTCACGTGGAAAAAAGGCTTGTGCCTAGCATTGATTCACGCGGCGGAGCCACAGAAAATTGAGGAGTTGCTTCAGCTCAAAGATTTTTCTTGAAGTGTAACGAACCTCCCGTTTCGTCATGACATCAAGCCTCACATAACAAGTGCAATTTTTTTATTTTTTTTGTGTGTGTAGGAAGGTAAACATGATATTATACTCAACAACGCAACACGACGACGAACATCACGCAAACAATTCACGCAACAACAACATGACGACGTAACAAGAATAAGAATGAC
The DNA here is from genome assembly GCA_010110895.2 of Picea sitchensis. Lineage (NCBI taxonomy): Eukaryota > Viridiplantae > Streptophyta > Pinopsida > Pinales > Pinaceae > Picea > Picea sitchensis. Next base: position 3,590 of record SNQJ01S0046589.1, on the reverse strand, counting down.
TACCCGCCCATCCTACCCTACAATGGTTAGGACCTCCAGGACACATAAGCAATGCTCAAGCCCAGGTTCCCATCAATTTTGACCATTTAAGGTCTCAGGGCTGGCAATTGTTATGAGAAACCAGAAGGTGTCTACATTTCCCTCGACACAAGAAGACCAAGCCTACTAAGCTAAGGCAATCATCCTAACAACCCCACGCACCCAAAACATTTACACCAGTAACTAGAATCTCTTACAATCATCAACCAAGCACATTAAAAGTTTACTAACCAAGTACAAACATTAATTAAAAACGAACATCAACACCCTCAACGGGAAGCGCAAGCTAAAAATGACTTCGCCAAAATCTCGATCAATCATCGAGTCAAGCTAGTCAATAGTTACTGTCTTTTTAATCACCTATTACGAGCCCAACTTAGTATGTCTAAAATGAAGAATATCATTAAGGTACAATCTAAATTAGCCTTAAAACAAATTCATTTGCGCAGTTCTAAATTACAAGTGACAACAGAGTACCATCTAAATCAACATTTAAAGAACATTACTAAGCAAGTCTAAATATTCGACTGGATTAATAATTAAAAATATAATTAATCATTAATTAAAATCTAACTAGTCTGTCAAATTATAAACTAGCCATTCATTATAAACTTGCAATATTTTTAATTAGAAATGAATGAAGCATGTACCCAACACCACATAAAGATGACAAGGCAGGTTATAAAAATAAAGAAGTTTGTACTTGCAATATTTTTAATTAGAAATCATTACATCAGTTGTCCATCAATATAACTCACCTACCAGCGATAATCATTACATCAACTGTCCAACAATAAATAAAAATAAAATTGTCGGCCACTGAATTGTAGTTATTGACTAAAAATATAAGTGGTTGTTGTCAAAGAAGTGTCGTTCAATGCAAAATCGAATGTTGTTATGCAGTTAAAAGGAATTCATGTCTACTCTATTCAACGCAAGTTAATTGTTATTATCAATGCTAACCAATCAATCAATATCATTGCCAGAAATAACAGAAAGCTGTCAGCACTAGGGAGCCAAATATACTCGTCGTCAGGTAAAAGCAAGGAAAACGCAGTCATCAAGGGGCAACTTGTTGTGCCACACATCTGCAAACATGGACTACATTAAAGGCCAAACGGGGGTCCTTAACATCAACTCAGCTATGTTTTTTTTTAAAGGAAAAATCGTGGTAAAATATGCAACACACAGTCATCAAATTCGTAAATGCCAATACATTCAACTGCGTTGGCCAGAATTAAGTTGTGGTAAAAATAGCCAGCTCAGGAAGGTGGGTTAAGTAAAATCGTGGGTGTCCTTATGAGTGGCAAAAGGTGGTCCTTTATACAGCAAAATTGTATGCTTTTAACCAAGCAAAATCGTATCCTTTAACAGGCAAATCGTATTCTCTAATCAGGCAAAACGTTGTCAAACTAGCAGGGTTTCCATGAAATGCATAAGACTTTGTTATCCAATAAAAATTTAAATAATGAATTCGCTGTAAAGGGGGAATGACTACACAGTCGTTACCTAACACGATTTTGCAGAGGAACGAATATACAGTCGTTACCTAAACACGATTTGCAGAGGAAAGGTATAGACAACAATTTGTCCAGTTCGTAGAGTTGAAGGTGTAAACAACAGTTACAGAGATATGATTTTATACAGTTTGCAGAGGGAAAGGTATACAGTTCGCGGAGGAGAAAGTCATAATTGAACCAATTCGAGAGGTGGCATTAATCCAGCGATGAGCCCAAGTATAAAATCACACCAAAGATTCGCCCAGGTATGAAATCGTCCCAAGAATTAACACAGGTACAAATAAATTCGCTCAGAAAAAAAGAAACTCAAACTATACCAAATGGATAATGGTCAACTCCTGAAATTCATAATCGTTACCTCAGAAAATTACAGAGATACTAATGTGGTAGGGCAGATGAAATTTATAAAATGTTTAATATCATAAATGTGAAATTGCCTTGCACAATCGGTGAAATAATGCAGGGTATCATTGCCCAGGAAAGCCAAAAGAAAATCACAGAGAATTGTAAGAGGAACGCAAGGCTAGATTGGCCATTATCAATGAAGAACGGACAGAAAATGAATTCGCCTTTACATGATAATCAAATAGTTAAATTTCGCCATTTATGTGATGAGGACGCAAGGTTAGATTCTCCATCATTAAACAAAACTCAGGATCAATATTTTAAAGCGATCACATATCGCAATCGCCAAAGTCATAAACATTTTTCTTTTTCATCCAATACCAAATTACAACAACAGAGTTAATATTTTTACATCCGTTACACAATTATAATCGTCAAAATAATAAAAACCAGTCAATCCAACAAGAACCAAACACAGATTGAAGTTAAATATTTTTCATCTCAGAATACCAATATAAAAATGTTGACAACAGTAAGAGAATGCCAAGGCCCTAAGGATAACTCATCGAAAGGATCACAGGGGTTCTATCAGTCGAGGCGCAGAAAATAAACAACAAGGAAGCAAGATAATCCAAACGCCAAGGCCGTACTAAAGGACGCAAGTCAAACAATTAGACAATGACATCCACAAAGGTAGACAGCTAAAAGGTTCGCCTTCGCTTCATCATCCTCGCACAAAAAAGTAGGGTGTTAAGATCCATAGGTCTTTTAACGCTAAGGCGACAACCGTAGATCAGGCTCCTAGCCGACTGCTCGGGCAAGGACTGGCGAGCTAGGGACAAAGACTAAACAACCTCAAGGTCACAATCAACACCACAGGGCGATCACGACATGCGGGAAAACAAGGCCATAGGAGATGACAACCAAGGAGCTAGGCTAAGAAAATTTCAGCTATCAATCTAAACATTCAATCTACTTACATAATCAACATGCAGATCTAATCATAAAACCTACAACATTCTACCAATCAAATGAAAAAATTGTATCATTGCTTGTTCGCCCGCTCCGAGTGACGTCCACGCACTCGGTGCAACTCCCACTCGTCGACCATTGAGACTTCATCGATACCTCCCAGCCAATGCTAGGGGTACTCTTCTTCCCCCTTAGCCCCCCGAGCCACAAAGGGGCCACACACACTATCTAGAGGTTTCGTCTAGCTCCCAGCTCGCCTCGCAAGGCCGAACTACCACTCATCTCCGAGCTGGGTATCCCCCAACTCCCGCAAGTAAATCAGTCAAGTAGATATTTCTGCAGCGTAACGTTATGCAAACAGAAGATGATCCTTCCTCCTCCTCCTTCCTTCATTATATAGAATTTCAAACTTCCTCTCTTTCCTAAAATCTCATTTAATTAAAGTTTTAAAAATAAGTTCCTAAAAATTCTTCTCCGTACAAGTGTCACCCATCCCCTTCATTCCNATTTCCCTCACCCACCTAGAGTTACTCCTAGAATCACTTCTAGGTGTCCCCAAATTCCCTTACAGGTTTTAAAGGCTTTCCTTATTATGAAATTGTTAATTCAGTTTAAAATTAGAAAGCTCTTAAATGGTAGATTCTTTACTAAGTTGACTTTCCACTTTTTCCCTTAAGTTCCCCTTTTTCCCTTTTTATGTTACCTCTTTTCCCT
>SNQJ01S0046588.1:48660-61216 GCA_010110895.2 Picea sitchensis | reverse complement strand
GTGCACCCCAAGGTGAGACATTGGGCCTTATTAGCCCAAAGTCCAATAACTCCTTCAACTGCATTTGAAACTCACAAAGTTCTGTCACTGTCATCAGATACGGAGTCTTGGAAATTGGTTCTGCACCAGGTTTTAGCTCAATAGTAAAATCAAGCTCCCTCTTAGGAGGTAACCCTGGTAACTAGTTCGGAAAAACATCCTTAAATTCTGATAATACCGGGTATTGATCCAACGAGGGTCCCTTCCTTTCATTCACTGCTTCAACTACATAAAGTTGACACCCTTGCCTCAAGCATAACTTAACCTTCATAGTCGAGATAAAGTGTAATGACACTTTTCTTCGTACACCCTGGATATCTACTCGCCTTCCTTTGTCGTCTACACAGAGCACCCTTTTTGCGAAACAATATAACAAAGCTTGATGAGCTTCTAACCAATAAATTCCAATGATTAGGTCAAACGCCTCGAGAGCAGTGATGTATACCTTCAACCTGGTAGCACACACTCCTAGGTTTACTATACAATTATCAACACTAGGTCCTACCGCTTGTTTTTCCCCCGAAGCCATCTCGACTTGTTTAAAGTCATCATGCTCGTAGGCTGCCAACCCACTATTTTGTAATGCATATGGCGAAATGAAACTATATGTCGCACCAGAATCAAATAAAATCTTAACATCGATATGATTTAGCATACCTGATGACTCCACCACCGTGGATTGATGTTCGGCCTGGCGATTATTAACCGCTACATAAATCTGGTGGCTGCTACTTTCTCTTCCCATCGGTGCCTTTCCTTCTCTATGCACGAATCCTAATTGTAACTCTGGGTAGTCACACTGGTAATGGGGTCCTCCACACCCCCAACAGGTAACACGAGATTGAACCTGCACACTATTATTTCACTGTCTCTGAAACGAGTTCCTTCCCCTGGAACCCCTGCCCCTACTAGCTATTCTCTGAGATGGTTGTGGACCTGTCTGCATCGTTGGTGAAGAACGAGATGTTGCACTCGCTGCCATTGAAATCCCTGCGGTTACTATCCTTGGTGAGACTCTTTTACCATATGGAGGTGGCCTTGAGCCCCCTCCCCTGGGAAATGTCCTCAGTGGTTGCAGATGCGAGTCTTTAAGGATTGTAGAGTGGCTTTCAAGCATTGGAGCTTAGCGCTTGCATTTGACTGGTGGAATGGAAAGAAAGGGCTCAATGATTGGCTCGATGAGTTGTGTGTAAGGTCTCGTGAGCTTGACGCTTGGATAATCGGAGATTATTCTTCAAGATAGTACTTTGCTACTATTGATAATTAAACTATTTATATGTGAATTTATTTGTAAAAGTGATATGTGTGGCGCGTTGGTGTTTGGTCATTTCTTAAGGCTTGGGCTTGGTGGGTGGTCATGGGTTCAAAACCCATAGACTTCAAAACATTTCAATTTATTTTTTATTTTTTATAACCTTATTTATTAATATATATTTTTTTCATTTTATTTATTATTATTATAATTTTTATAATGCTAAATAAATAAATGAAATATAAACGAATTAACAAATAATATTTATAATTAATTTACGATGATCAATAATAAAAAAAAAATTAAAAACAACAATTTTTTATACAAAGGGCGGGCACGCATGAAGCCCACCTGCCGCCCTCATTTCCTCCAGCCATTCCTACCTAAACCCTAATCTATTTCCTAACCCTAATTCCTCTTTTCCTCTTCGTTCTTCTTGTGAGGTCTCTAGTTACCCGGTCGACCGCCATGGCCTTCTCTCACTCTGGTAAGGGTTTTCCCATTCAGCTCAGTGCTTGGGAATTCGGCTCTTCTTCGGTGACTTTGTCTTGGGTACTACAACTTTCACTCCTCCTTCATTGTGGAGCACAGTCTCGGGCCCATTACTGCTTTGGGAAAGTAGGTTTCGTTGTCCACACCGGATCTCCCCAGGATTATGTCCTGGCGCCAAACATCACCATTTCTGCTTCGGCTCGACCCTCCTTCATGTGACTTGATGCATGGGGCTCCACTTGACTTGCTATGAGTGTTGGCTTGTATGTTTTTTAGTTTTTGTTTACTAAATAAATAAAAAAATTGCAGTGCGCATTTTTTTTNAAGGATTATTTGATTGATTTTGTGCACAATGCATGAGACTGCAAATGGGTTTGAAGAGCAGCAATAGCGGACTTTGCCAGCTGCCAGAGCTGGAGGAGCTGTTGGTTTTGGTGGACAGGACTGCCGATTTTGCTAATTATTTTTTTGTACATATGTATATCTCTATCACCAAAAATAAATGCTCTCCAACTATGTGTGCTGACTAACCTGGAGTTTTTTTTTTTTTTAAATCTTTTATATATTTCATTTGTTGTTTATTAATAATATTAAAAATAATTTATTTGCAACATGTGGCTCCTCCCTGTCTACATAAGCACGAAGAGATAACATATATGTCGTGGCTCCAACATATCTCTTGCATCCTGTTCGGATTAATCAACCACAAATTAAATGGATGGTATTTTGTGTGTTTTTTTCTTGTAGCGGATGATGATGGAAAGATTTTGTCTAAGTAATAATACAGTACTTCCTAACACTGTCTCCAATAGTTTTTTCATCGGGGTAAAATGTGTTGCATGGGTGGTCGATGGATATTCTGTAATCCGCTTCACTTGGACTCGCATATCTATGTATCACCTTGCCATTGTAAGTAATTTTCCCTTGTAAATTAGAATATGGTTTATTTTTTTACTAGCTTTAAGCTATCGGTTTTATCTCGCAGTCAAGGAACCTACGCTCTAATTTACGTCGGTGTATCTTTCCTCATAGAAAGAGGCATGGGAATCAAGGGCAGTATATCTCCCCCATTTCTTACGCAGGTGAGAAGACGGTTTTTTTTTTCTTCTTTCATTAGTGGGAGGATTCTTTTCTGTTGTAGCACCATATTATATTAAGAATATGCACAGTGTACGATTAGGCTACATGTACCAGAAGTTGGGTGAAAGGCTATCCCCTGCCTCCTGTCTTGCTACAGTGGCTATAGCAACATTGAAAATTCAGGAAGCAATATGGTTTTCTTCAATCCAAAATATTTTATATCAATTTCTGAAATTGCAACATTATATTTATTAGCTCTTTGTCCTATTATAATTGTCTTGGGTTTGTTTTGTTTTTACGTAGACCATAACTAGGCCTTCCCTCTCTATAGCATTGTAGTTCTTCTCCAATTCTGACATTTTTATGCTAGGAAATGCTATAGGATGATCCAATTCTCATATTCCTGGATGTGCCAGAATATCTCCAAGTGTTATGGTTGATGTATCTACATGTACATGGAATGTCTTCTCCCAATTGAGGAATACTAATATTGGTGCAGTTACCACCTTTTATTTCAGTGTATCCAGGTTGTGTTGGAAATCCTCATTCCACTAGAACTTTTTATCTTTACTTAGCAATTTCTCCATTAGAGCAATGATTTGCGCGTACCATTTTATAAATTTTATGTAGTATCCTGTGTGTCCCAATGTTTCTCTTAGTTGAAAAACTATTTTTGGTGGTGGAAAGTTAACGATTACTACAATTTTGGCGGGGTCAACTAGTAAACCTTGCTTGCATACTATATGGCCCAATAGTATCCCAAACAATGGTTTGATGATGCACGTATTGATAGTTAATGATATCTAGCATTGTCTACATCTTTATAACATCAACCGCAAGACCTCTACAAAGTATTTCAAAAGAATATAGACTGTCCAATTGTCCAAGTATACCTCGAGAAATTGGTGGATAAATTCTTTAAATGCAGCTACGGCTACTCTAGAAAATATTTCCAATGCATTCTTCAGTCCAAATGGCATGACCATGTACTGGTAGCATCCCCTTTCTGTATAAAAATTGGTCTTGTATATGTCTCCAAGTGTTATCTTAATTTGGTGGTAGCCTGACAATCTGTCAGTGAATGAGTATGCTTCCTGGCCTCCCATGTTTTCTAGGACTTCATTTGTAAAGGGTGTAGGGAAGGGGTCATGTAGGAAAACATCATTGAGCTTCCTTAGATCTACAAAGATTCTTATGCCTCCTTGCTTTTTCTCCTGAACTACCATGGGGATTATCCATTTTTATTCTTACATAGGCTCTATGATTCCAGCGTCGAGCATCCTATCGATCTCAGATTTGAATTTTTTCTTATATATCAAATTTAGTCTATATGGTCATTGTCTGATCGATCTTGCCTCAACTCTAAGTGGTATCTTCATTTTACCTAGATCTCCCACTATTCACTTGTCCCAATGTTGACTTTCTTCACCTTGATAGGTGAAACAATTACTTCCTATTCTAGAGGTGGACCTTCCACTTCTTTTTCACCTTCAAATTCTTCAATTTGAATATTGTGTGGATCGCCTTCATATGGTGCTTCTCCCTGCAAATGGTAGCATGATAACATTTATTTCACCATCTGTCTATTTCGTTGTTGTTCCTTTGTTATTAGCTCGATGTCAAGTTCCTTAATGAATATCACCCCTCTTATTTGTTTAAGTGTTGCATCTATGTTGGGGTTCTCATGTTCAAATGAGAAAATGACTGTAAAATTTTGTTGGACTACGGGCCAAATCGTAGTTCCTTTACATAGTTCTTGGACCGTTTACCAGTTTGTTGGGATTCCCTCTAAGGTGTGTACAAAATGATGAGGTCATTCCTCTAGGGGTGTCATTTTCCATAGCGCTCTGTACTTCTCCAAGTGATCTGATGGTGTCCCATGTTCATCATACCTCTGATGCTGGTTACTTCTATGTTTTTCTCCAAACCTTATGCACAGTAATTGCTTACATTTGTACAAGTCTGCGATTGTTTCCTTGTGTGCGCCCCACCATCTTGTGGGTGTGTCCTTGAGTGCTATATCTAGTGCTAGAATCTATGATTTTCTAACACTTTGTTGAGTTGAGAAAAATGTACAAATATCATCCTTATCACCATGGTTTATGATATAATCTTGATTGACTTTTCTATTAATTAGAAAAAAAAATGATTAAAAAGGCTTCTGGAAATGTTATCGAGTAATATTAGATAATTTCTAAATTTCGGTTTTAATTGTTTGATTTTATTGCAGGAATGGACAATTATTGTTAGACTCAAGATAGCTAAGAAGATTATGAGGATGTGTAGACTATTCGAGGTTGAAGAAATCAGGCGCAAAGCAATTTTGAGGAAGCTTGATTCTCTATTTTGTAATATTTATAAATGGTAAAAGCAATCCTAAGGATCTCTCGATCCTCAACATAGCTTAGTTTACCCATATCATTGTAATATATAGAGGGTGATGAACCACAGAGAAAAAAAATAAAAAATTATCCAAGCATTCGGATCTCTGAATTTATTTGTACAAGAAGTCTATTGTAAATGTTGTACCAGTTATGGAATTAATAGAAGCTTTGAGCATTTTTACCATCTTTGCATATTGATTTTCTAGCAGTAGTACTTCTGAATACCGTTGGCCCATTCAGAAGGAGTTATTATCTCAATTTGTAATCATATCAATTTGATTTCAATTTTGTGATTTAAATCTCTTTGCAACAGTTAAGATAAATGCGTGAGTATGTCGATATTTTTATAAATTGATTGTGTTGTTTAATTACAGAGGATAGATATTTCATTTTAATGTTATCGATTGTTGTTCCATTTCAATTTTTGTAGTTTATTGCTTGGAATTTCCTCTCATTTTCACACGCACTATCCTTTTATTAAATTTACAGTTGTTGTTCCTTTCGTTTGATTTTGCATTTGTTGTTCCTTCTCAATTTTACAGTACTTAGTTGTTCTTTTCCAACAAGTTAGATAATCATTGACAGATCGGTTTATTGAGTATTTTCATAAATTAAATTCCTATTTCTTAGCTAGATGAATTCAGTAAATTAGTTAATGCCTTTAATTCACAACATCTTAGTTTCAAAGTTTTAATGAATGTGTGAGGAACTTGAGTATTGATTAACTCAGATATTCTTTGACTACACAATTTTAACCTCTACATCTATCTGCATAGACTTTGTTGATATTCTTGAAAGAAGAAAATGAATCCTCGGTTGATAAATTAATGTTAAACTAAGGTTGTTTTTAGGACATCTTTGGAGCCCAACATTTTGGCACTGTTGTCAGGGAAAATGTCAAAGATAACATAGGTTGTGTCATTGGAGGATGAGGTATTGAAAACAAAAGGTAAGAACCTACTTAGGAAACAAGTAAAATTCTTGTTCCAATGCCTACCTTTAGCTGATGCATAGAGGTCATATAGGTACTTATAATTTTTTGTGAGTGTGTATCACTAAGAAGAAAGAACCTAAAAAACCAAAACCCCCACCAAAAAATACAATATCCAAGGGCTCGATTCCCCCTGGAAGAAGCACTTCCATAGACAAAATCATCCAAAAAGTTGAATCTCAAGCCTCGATTGGACCTTGGAAAGGTTCTACCCGAATCCCTCAAGCAACAAATTCACCAACTGTAGCTCATAGTGAGGTTCATAGAAAAACTGAAGGGATTGAACAAAGTTTTCAAAATACAAACACTCCACCTCTCATCCCTTTAGAGAAGGAAAACTATTCTAATTTGGAATAAGGAGAAGGGGAGACCGGTGGGGTTGCTAAAGAAAACCCATCACCACCACTTGATCATGGATCTCCTATGATTCTGATAGGAGAAGGTACACCTGAAATCCCAGATAGAGGTAGCACGATTAAATCCCCAAGGGGACCAAGTAATCAATCACCCCAAATAGAACACCCAGACCAAGAAATCCATGAAGGATATTGGAATATCTTCGATTAAATGGCACAAAAAAACCCACCGCGACCTCATACTTCCACCTTGGAATATCTTATAGTCGATTTGGTTGCTAATTCCCCAATGAAATCCATTCCATTACAAAATCTTCTAACCTTTCACGGATTAATCTCAGAGGACCCTGATGCATTCTTATTCGAATTTGATGTCATGTGTAGAGGGTATGACTACACCTCCAAACCCCAGAAACTGATGTTATTTCCTTCCACCTTGAAAGCAACATATTTGTGTTGGTTTATGGCTTAGGAGGAGGAACTATAAATTCATGGGATGAAATGAAGCAATCCTTCCTAACGAAATATCGACATTAGTGTAGAACCAGGGATCTAAAAGATGAAATATTTCAAATGAATGCAAAATAAAATGAGACACTAGAAGAATATGTTGAAAAGTTTCAATATAATTTGCAAATATCACCCTACGGTACATTACTAGGTCAGGTAATTAAAGCAACTATGATAAAAGGTATGAAGGATGAATGGGTAGAAACACTGAATTTAATGGGGAAAGGTCATATTTATCAAGAAACTTATGATAACATTATCCAATTGTGCATCAGGTGTTCATGTGGAAGTACACGGACAAGATTATGAATGTGAGCTCCCCTCACCAGAAACAACAACATTACTAGCGGGGGTGTCACATGTGCAAAAGTTGGTAATCTTTTAGAAAATTTAAAAATTGACCTTTTTGAGTACTCTGACCACATAATTGGATGTTTTGCAGGGTAAACATAAACAAACAGAAGAAGAACATTCCTTGGCCATATTTTTCCACTGATGCAGAAAGAAACATGGGCCGAGCTAATTTCCTTTGGATGTGGTTCGGGTTTTCTCCATTGCCAAAGACCATGAAACAAAGCAGTGTCCATCGCTCCTAGGACTAAAAACTGTCTTCCAAGAAGACGAAGAGGAAATAGAACCAGTATATATGATGGCTCAGTGTCTCTAATGGAAGGATCATCCTCTAGGCATGCTACAAGATCCCTCCATTTTATTTTTTGGGCAGTATGGTCAGCAACATAATTATGGAAACACATGGCAGGGCCAACCATTTTCTAAACCCACCTGGAAGTCCCAACAATATCCTACTGCACCCTGGCCAAATCAATCAGTTGCAATTCCCACCTAGCCAAATCAACCAGCTGCAAATCCCACCTGGCCTAATTCACAATACCCTACCCCTTCATGGCATAATTCAAATAATAACCCCTATCTTTCATAGTGGATTAACATAGCTGCCCAAGGCCCCAATTGAAATCAAAACTGCTAGTGCCCCATGGGGATGAACAATCAACCCATGGGGATAGCTCCTCAAGCTCAGCCCACTTTACAAGGTCCACTCCAATTACTCCAGAACCCTCAACCTCCAATGTTCCCTCAATTACCAGCTCGAACCAACCCAAATCCTAATAATAGACCAGCCCAACTTGTGCACATTATTTTGAATTTGGATGAGGAAATCAACTTTGTAGGGTGCAACAAAATCCAATTGAGTTCAGGGTGCATAATTTCTCTTAAAGAAAGTAACATTCACCAAGAGTAGGAGAATGAAAATAATATACAACCAACAATAACACCCTCGATTGTGGTCTTAACAGAAGAAGTAGAATAGGGGGGAAACATAGTTGAGAAACAAAATCTTGATGAGGACATAATTCATCGTCCCCCATTTCCTGAGAGGATAATGATAGAAAAACTAGTTGTATATCCTAACTTCGATATCGTAGGGGAACTGAAGAATATATATGTTAAGATTCCACTAGTACATGCTCTACAATACATCCCAAATTATGCAAAGACAATTAAGGAATTATGTGGGAAGAAGCCTATCAGGAAATCTAAAAATCCATCAACTATTCATGTGGTAGGAACCTTGTCCAACCTTATTATAGGCATGCATGAATCGACAAAGTATGCAGACCCAGGGAATCTTGTGGTAACAGTTCAGATACAGGGTTGTTTTTTTCCAAATACACTAGTGCATTTGCAGGCATCCATTAATATCCTGACCATCAAGACCTGTAACATCCTGGGTTTCACCTCCTTCAAACCTACTTCAATTATGTTACAATTGGATGATAGATCAATAGCTAAACCAGTCGACATATTAAAAGATATAGGAATTCTGGTCGACTCTTGGGAATACCCAATTGATTTCCTAGTTATCAACCCAAGAAGTGGACTCTATGAAACCCATTGATACTAGGAAGACAATGGCTCACAACAACATATGAATGCATGGGATATTGCACGGGAAACATGATAATTTCTAGAGTAAGTTCTACGAAGAACCTCATCTTATATCCTCCAGCTAAACCAAGTCCGCCTATCATACATCAACAGTTGCCACCACCTCGATATCTAGAAACGAATCTATGATATCCTATCACACTGGAAGAAGCTCTTAGACTCAAGAACCAACTAGAAGATGATGTGATCAGTAGCCTCATTAACAACCCAACCATTATAAGCAACCCAACATGTCAAATGCTAAAAGTTGTTTTAGATAATGAAGCACAGGGAGATCCTTTTGAAGAATTGTTGGAGCAACAAATTCCCACTACTGTTCTCCATAACGGCATATCAGTTGAAATTTCACCAAGAAGGTTTCTGAATATTAATGCTAATTTGAATGAGCAACAACAACATAAATTGATTCAGATCATTTCTAAATATCAACAGGATTTTTCTTGGGAGTACCCTGACATGAAGGACATCGATCCGCAACTCTGTACACATCATATATATATTGAGAAATATGCTTGACCCATCCGAAATCCCCAACAAATATTGAACCCTCATCTCAGGGACATTGTTAAGGAAGAGTTACAGAATCTGTTGGATGTAGATGTTATATATCCTATTTTAGACAGTTGGTGGGTTTCCCCACTAGTAATCATCCCCAAGAAGAATGGGAAATGGAGAATATGTGTAGACTATAGAGAACTCAATAAGGCTACTAAGAAGGACTACTTTCCCTTACCTTTTATTGATTAGGTCCTTGACACTTTAGTAGGGAAGAAGTTTTTTTCCTTCTTAGACTAGGATAAAACCACATTTACATGTCCCTGGGGTACCTTTGGATTATGTAATTCTCAAGCCACATTTCAGAGAGCCAGTCTGAGCATATTTTCTAATCTGATTAATGAATGTCTTGAAGTTTATGTGCACGATTTCACCCCTTATGGAACATATTTTGATCAATATATAAGAAATATGGAGGAGGTACTGGGACGATGCATTGATACCAGACTATGTTTGAGTCATGAGAAATGTCATATGATTATGACTGAATGTGTGGTACTAGGACACTATGTTTCTGCATATGGAATTAAGGTAGATCCAACAAAAATAGAGGTAATTATTAATATACCTACACCTCGTACACAAACTGAGGTACATAGTTTCCTTGGATGTACAAGAAATTATCATAGATTCATAGAATTTTTTTCAAGAAGAACTTAACCTTTACATGATTTAACTAGTAATGTGGAATTTCGGTGGTCTGATAAGTGTGATGTTGCATTTGTAGAACTCAAAAGGCTCGTCTCAACAACACCAGTGCTGAGAGGACCAAACTGAAAATTTCGATTTCATATTTCTACAGATGCATTGAATATCACCATAGTCATTGTGCTTGGATAGGAGGAATACAAGAAACCTTATGCTATTTATTTTATTATCAAAAATCTTACTCTCGTTGAATTAAATTATACAGTAACAGAAAAAGAATTTTTAGTCGTTATACATGCTATTAATAAATTCTTCCACTATATAACAGGATATCGAGTTATATTGTATACTGATCATTCTGCTATTAAATATTTAGCTAACAAACTGATTAGTAATGGACGGGTTACTCGGTGGTTATTTCTATTGCAGGAATTCAACATCACCATCAAGGATCAGCCCGGAAGAGAGAATATTGTTGCATATTTCTTGTCTCGCATACCCAAAACAAATGATTGTTTGACAATTGAAGACCAATTTCTAGACAAACACATGTTTGTTGTCACTATTAATACGCCATGGTACGTTGATGTGGAAAATTATCTGGCAGCTGGGAAACTTCCAACATACCTATCATCAAGAGAAAGGAAATTGATCATCCAACACAGTGCACAGTTCACCTGGATTGGTGGATATATTTTCCGCACAAGGGTTGACCTCTAGATCTGAAGATGTGTAAGAGATGATGAAATTTACGATGTATTGAAGGTGGTTCATAATGAGCCCTATTGCAAACATTTTTCAAAATGCAGAACTGGGCATAAGATTTTACATATGGGATACTATTGGCCCTCAGTATTTAAATATGTGAAGAACTATGTATAGGCCTGCAATAGCTATCAAAGGATGGGTCAACCCGACCAAGATGATGAAATTACCCTGCAAGTACAAGTAGTCGCAGAACCTTTCAAAATATGGGTACTGGATTTTGTTGGCCCCTTCAACCCAAAATCAAATCAGAAGGCTTATATCCTAGTTTCAACAGACTATATGACCAAATGGGTATCCTTGTCAAACGCAACGGAGGAAGCAGTCATTTATTTTCTCTTCGAATTATTTGTATGCTATGGATTACCCAGGGAAGTAATCACTGACGGAGGGTCACAATTTATAGCCCATAAAATCACGGCTACCCTTCGTAATTATCATATTAAACACAGAGTTACTTCCCCATACCACCCACAGGAAAACCAACAAGTAGAGAGTACCAATAAAGTCTTGGAGGCACGATAAACATATCAAGAAGAAATCCTTCCAGAAAGGTGATTGGGCACTTCTCTATGATTCCAGATTTCAGGATTTTCTTAGAAAATTACAGACACGGTAGCTCAGTCCATATGAAATCAATGAAGTTCATGATAATGGCACAATCACTTTAGTTACCATCAACAGGTCTACTTCTCCCTTTTTGGCAAATGGACATCATCTACAACTCTACCATCAGCTTCTTTATAAAGAATCATTTTGCCAAGAAGTAAGTAAAGATCCTATTGTTCATATTTTAGCTGGCTAGGAAGGTAACCCAACAGCTTCAACTTCATAAAATTATGATTTTTACTAGCACTGTACATATTGGATATATATTTCTTTATAGACTTGATTGAGTTTTTAGTTTTTACTTTCTAGGAAAGTCACTTGATGTAATAAAAACCAGAAAATATGACTCTAATGAATAAAATTAGCACTCTTTTATATTCCTTTCTCCTGTCTCACCTTGAAAAACCCATTGAATATCAACCTTTTTTTCAGAAGATGAATATGTCGTTTTTCATAGCAAAAGTCAGGCGACTACAATGAATACATGACAAACCATCCAATACTTCGATTATTGAATAAACCTACCCATAAAAATTGAATGAATTTAGTTTGTAGGGACCAAATTAATTTATGTCTATTAAATCCATAAATTGAAACAATAAACTTCTACTTCTACGCAGAAAACTCAGTAATTTCTTTAATTCAACATATAAGAATGTTAAATTAATTAATGAACAACAATTTCATAACAAAATACGAATTACTTAATAGAATAATATAAATTTACCTCTTCCTGATGCTAATTTTTCCATTGACCCAGTTGTCCAGACTATTTCTTTGCTACTGCCTGATGCACTGACCAACTCTGCCCAAACCGACTAACCTCCTAGCCAGCTAGGAGCAGCCTATAAAGATCCCTAGTTCCAAGAAACCGAAAGGAAACCTGGCCCCCGTGCCCAAAACCCCC
>SNQJ01S0046588.1:5463-45692 GCA_010110895.2 Picea sitchensis | reverse complement strand
AAAATAAAAATTTGTGTTTTTTGGCTAGAGGGTTAGGTGGAGCTGGAGTTGGAGTTGAAGCTTGGCCCTCGGGCCCAGACTTCAAACTAATGCTCTGATACCATGTGTAGGGACCAAATTAGTTTAAGTCTATTAAATCCATAAATTGAAACAATAAACTTCTACTTCTACGCATAAAACTTAGTAATTTATTTAATTCATCATATAAGCATGTTAAATTAATTAATGAACAACAATTTCATAACAGAATAAGAATTACTTAACAGAATAATATAAATTTACGTCGTCCTGATGCTAATTTCTCCGTTGACCCGGTTGTACAGCCTGCTGCTTTGCTGTTATCTGATGCACTCACCAACTCTGCCCAAACCGACTAACCTCCCATCCAGCTAGGAGTAGCCTGTTCGGCTCCCTATCTCCAGGAAACTAAAAGGAATCCTAGCCCTCATGCCCAAAACCCCCAGCAAACCGGTGCCCCCTGCTTTTGATTCAAAAAAAAACCCCAAAGACAAACTCCTCACACTCGAGATCCCCACAGAAAATCCCCCATCAAAATATATCCTCCTCCCAAAATGCTTTCTCCTCCCCCAAAAGAATGCATTCCACCATAAGACTCTCCCCGTCATATTCCCCTTTCACCGACTCTCCCCCTTTCATTAATTTCCTTATCCATTTATTTATTATCTTATCCCCTTATTAATATCTTATCCTTATATTTAATGTCTTATCCCCTCTCGTATATGTAAGTCTTTAACAAATTAAACTTATTAACCCCTTTAATCCTTTACTCAATTAATTAATGACTCAATTAATAATTAATTAATCATTGACATATATGAACAAGTAATTAATAATAATTAATTACTTAATATTATTTAAGAAATAATTATTGTTTAGCTAACATTTTAGGATAGTCAAATTATCAAATTAATTATAATTAATAATCCTATACATCTATTTAAGCAGGGTCGTTACATAGTTGATGACTAATCAATCCTAGATTCGCTAAAATAAAAATGTCTGTGGGAGGTTTCCAATCACTTAATTAGATGGTTGAAATTTGAACATCGTCGTTGTTTTTCATTTGAAATGAAACAACTATCAGTCCCTTTGTATGATTGTTGTTCCCTTCATGTGATTGTTGTTCCCTTTGCGTGTGGTTTCCGTTCATTTGAACAGAACAACTGATGTTCCCTTTGTCCTGATTGTTGTTCCTTTTTTTGGATAGCGTTGTTCATTCGAAAGGAACAACTATTGTTCCATCTACGGTTTTCTCCTTATTGTTGCTAATTTTTCTCAAAAATCATGATTCTTTTCTCATAAACAAGCATGCCATTATTATGTTAGCCACTCCTTTGGGTATGACCTTCACTAATTAATGTTCACCAACATCATTTCTAATTATCATAGTAACGATTCGTCATTTTTGTGGACTATCTAGCATACCTTATCGAATTGTTTTTGGATTAATTTCTTCGAATTATCTTAAATATTGTTCCTAATCCATTAACCACCATAATTCATTCCTTTCCCCTATATATACATATAATTGAATGATAATTTTCCTTCATATCATAATAAGGAGTCTAAAACACATTGTACTTGGCATTCTTACACTTCTTATGCCATCATGAGCCAACCTACCACGATCATTAGATAATAACATAAGCGACATTCCCACTATGGCTACCACACCAGGGCAATGGAGTTTGGCATTTTTTCTTCAGGGGACAAGAGGTCTCATCACGAGTTGACTTATTCATTTAGGTTACAATCTAGTGAGTGACATTATGATTATCTAGCTACCAAACCAGAATAGTGGTATTTTTGGGAAAAGATTATTCAAACTATTTATTAAGGATACAGGCTCATCTATGGGTTAAAAGGAAACTGTGTTGAGGCTATGGATGCCTACTGGAAGCAGTGGATCTACCTATGGTGTCAAACTTTACCTTAAATACGCCAAGTTTTTTGTGTGTTCCTAGATTTCCTTTCAGAACAAAGAGGCTAGCATTCCAGTTATATCCAATAACAAGGGAAAGTAACAACGTTATGACATGTGGAATATTTCTAAACACATGGAAAAATTTAGATTATTCAGAATATTTTTTCCTTAAATGTTTTTGAACATAGGTATGTAAATTTGAATTTCCCACGAAAGAATGACTATTGTTCATGATTACCGTTAAAGTGATTTTGAAGGTTATTTATGAATGTTCTCCCAGCGGCGATGGCGGCATAGTAATTACTCCTCAATTGAACTACCTGTCATCATTACAGTCGCACATATCGATGGTCGAGGTTGAACTTTCCATTTATGAGGGGGTAGATATTCTGTGCATTTACTGATAGATCATAATGATTGCAACAAATGGGAAAACTTAAATTTTTATATACATTTGTTCTATGATATTCATTGCTTTTGGTGATATTGTCTCAAAATCTAGTCGAACTAAGCTACATCCAGAAGCAATAGTTTTCCTCATCTATTCACAGAAGATATTGGTGGTCGAAGTGTATGTCGAGAGCCTACGCTGCTGCAGGTAACCGACCAGGCAAAGACAATTTTACATCATCTCGGGTGGACATAATATTTGAACAAATTGCAAGGATATGACATGAATATCACGCTAGCATTTTTCTATAACCTACAGAGAGGAGTATCTGTGATCTGAGACATACAAATTCTGGTCACTGAGGAAATTATAGAGGAGGTTAAAAGCCTCCCCAACAAAGGCATATAGTGGATGGGGAAGTATACAATGTTCAAGGAGGTTATGGAATATTTCGTAGAACATAGAGAAGAACTCGATAAAAAGGGGAAGGGATTCAACCACACTGCTCTCAGTGAGCCATGGAGGGAGCTAGTAGGAGTAATACAAAGGTATATCACATGTGATGGTAGGTATGATGTGGTGAGGCCGTGCCACCTCAAATTTTTAGCATTACTAAAAAAGAGGTTAGTGATATATTTTCCATTTTTTCTAAATTCCATGTTACATGAAGTTGTTGCAAGAACTCAGAAGGCTAAATATCCTGTCACTATAATTAGTCAGCATGGAATAGTAAAGATAATAGTAAACAAGGCCCTGAGCCAAACTCAAATAAATTAGGGAGATTTAATCAAGGAAAATAGGCCCCTACAAATCGAACAACTCGAAATCCACCAAGAAATTTTCTCATAGGGAATTCAGACAACTCAAGAAGAACGAGGCAGTTCCCAAATTGAAACTCCACTACCCCATCCTGAAATTGAAGCAGACCCCATCCAACTGGCAGAAACCCAGACCAAATAGGAAGAAACATCAAAGAAGAGGAGACAAAGAACAATTGATGTTCCTGAAACCTCTACTATGAAAAGAAGAAGGGGTAAAAATAAAATGCATCCTAAAAATAGGCAGGGAACTATGCAACCCTCACATGAGAACACTCAAGAAAATTCAGAGAAAGAACAAACATCACTCAGAAACATTAAAGAACAATTATTCAAAAGTTATGAGGTAGAGATGGCACACGTACTGGGGAATTTAGGCACATCTGTTACCGATGACACAGGTAGGTCTGAAGAACACCAAGCACGAACTTTTTCTTCCCCTTCCTTGGATCTCCCTAACATGGAGATGCCATCCCCCGAATATACAGAACAACCAGAACCTCACATTGAGGTAAAAAATCCTTTGGAACAAATAGATCACACAAAAGAAACAGGGGAACAATCACTAGCTGATCAAGGAGGGGAAGACCTTGACATTCCCCATAAATGGAAAATAGCAGGTAAAGGCCACAATAAAATCAGAAAATTGAAACAGGACAATAAGATAATGAGAAAAAGGGTTTAAAAAATCAAAGTACTGAAACAAAAAGCTGGTAGACTCAAAGAAACAATTAGAGAATTAGGGAAACAATTGGATCAAGCTAACAAGGCCTATGAGAGGAAGAAATCCAAAAGGCCTAGAACACAGGGAAGAAACCCACTTCCTAGGAGGAAAAACCATTTCTTTTGGAAGATAGAATGAATTGTCTGCTCCATTGGAAACAATAGATATGGAAACTCAAACATAGATTCCAACAGTAGAAGAAACAATTGTCCAAACTGATGGAGTGCTTCCTAAATATTTTCCTTCTCCTTTGGATACAATTGATACAGAGACCCAGATAGATTCCCCAGCAACAAAAGAGACAATTGTTCATACTGAGGAAGCATCTCAGTCTCCTGAACAGGGTTCCATCATTAACAGGTTGGAGGCAGAGCTGGTGCCTACCCAACAAACCCTAACTCAATGTAGGAGTGAAATGGTAACAATGCTAGAGCATCAAAAAGTTTGTCAAGCAACTTAAAGCCATGTCAGAAATAGAGAATGAGAATTTTGTTAATCTCAATAGATCTCAAATAAAGGTGAATAAATTACAGGGTCAGTTAGATAAAGATTTGGAGAAAATCAAAGAGATTTTCTCTATTTACTCTGATATAGTAGATTGTAGAGCTCCTGCTACTAATTACACCTTTTTTTTATTGGAACGTTATTTGTTGCTAAGGATAAAATTTATTAGAGAAGGAAAACCTTTTGAGGTCACCATTGTTTTTTAGTTTGTTTCATGTTTTAGAGAACAAGAGGAAGGAGTAAAATACTTTCTGTGTGATCTATACCTTCACAACTTCATCCCGGGAGAAAACATAAAAGAGAACCCTAATCCTTTCATTAGAGACATACAATTTCAAGCATTCTTGTCTTTTACCAAGAACCAAACCAGGTGGGCTAAAGTACAGAAGATCTTTATGAAAAGGGAGACTGGGCTAGACCTCTGGATCAGAGGGGAACCTCCTAAATCCTTTACAACCATTATGCAACACATAACATTCATGAAGAGGGAGGGGGTTTCTATCCACCTACAGGTTGTTCGTTCAGGTCTACCATATTTTACGGGGCTTAAATAATAAGCTATTTATTCTTCCAAACTAAGATGGGATGCCTCCCCAAATGCAGTCAAGAATAGGGAACCCTTTGGTTTCAAAAAAATTCATGCAACTACCTTCATGTTGGAAAGGTATTCCAGAATGATTCTGGATGAAGGGCCTGCCTAGATTGGGTGGAGATATAGTCCTCCTATCATTTGGTACCCTCCATAAGGTTACTAGAGTAATTATGAAATTCATAAGAAGGAGGAAGAAGTTTCTTTTGAATACCTCAAAAGTAAGAATGGGTTCAGGAGACCTGGAGAAAAGACCTCTTCGCCCTACAACATCACTGCTTTACATGTAAATTCTTTGCTTGCATGAGGACATGCAAGAAGGTAAGCTGGGGGGTATGTTGAGTTGAGAAAAAGGTACAAATATCCTCCTTATCACCATGGTTTATGACATAATATTTATTGACTTTTCTATTAATTAGAAATAATTAGAAAAGAAAATGATTAAAAAGGATTCTAGAAATGTTATTGATTGATATTAGATCATTTATGAATTTCAGTCTAAATTGTTTGATTTTATTGTAGGAATGGACAATTATTGTTAAACTCAAGATAGCTAAGAAGATTATGAAGATGCGTATACTATCGAAAGTTGAATAAATTAGGTGCAAAGCAGTTTTGAGGAAGATTGATTCTCTATTTTGTAATCTTTATAAATAGTAAAAGAAATCCTGAGGATCTCACGATCCTCAAGATAGCTTAATTTACCCATATCATTGTAATATATAGAGGGTGATGAACCATAGAGAGAAAAAAACAAATTTATCCAAGCATTCGGATCACTGAATTGCTCTGTACAAGCATTCTATTGTAAATGTTGTACCCGTTATGGAATTAATAGAAGATTTGAACATTTTTACCATGTTTGCATTCTAAGTTTCTAGAAGAAGTACGTCTGAAGACCGTGGGCCCAGTCGGAAGGAGTTACTGTCTCAATCTGTAATTGTATCAATTTGATTTTAGTTCTATGATTTAAATCTCTTTGCAATAGTTAAGATAAATGCATGAGTGTGTTGTTTTTTTTATAAATTGGTTATATTGTTTAATTACAAACGATAGATGTTTCATTTGAATGTTATCGATTGTTGTTCCATTTCCAATTTCTTTAGTTTATTGATTGGAAGTTCCTCTCATTTTCACACGCGCTATCCTTTTATTAAATTTACAACTGTTGTTCCTTTCGCTTAATTCTACATTTGATGTTCCTTCTCAATTTTGTAGTACTTAGTTTTTCTTTTCCAGCAAGTTAGACAATCATTGATAGATAGGTTTATTGTGTATTTTCACATATTAAATTCATGTTTCTTAACTAGATGAATTCAGTAAATTAGTTAATTCCTTTAACTCACAGCATGTTAGTGATTAGATTATAATTTTGTTGAGTAAGATCTTAGTTTCATAGTTTTAATGAATGTGTGAGGAACTTGAGTATTGATAAACTCATATTTTATTTGACTACACGATTTTAACCTCTACAAGCATCTTCATAGATTTTGTTGATATTATTGAAAGACGAAGATGAATTCGCGGTTGATAAATTAATGTTAAACTAAGGTTGGTTTTAGGACATCTTTGGAGCCCAACACACTTCATCTTGGTAACATGTCAAGAATGCTTCTATATCATTTACCCCATGGAAACTAGGTGGTTCCCTTATCTCCATACCTACTCATCTTAGAGTGTGGTCTATTCTTACGCATCTTCTTGTCGAAACTTCGTGTAGCCTCTGTTTCCATTTCTCTAAACTCGTATCTAAGTTTGACGCACATGAAGTAATTCTCCTCCAACTGAGTATCCCATCTGCAGTTTTGTTTATGTAATCCTCATCTCACGCAGTTTTTTGTTACAATTGGATAATGTCTTCTAAGTCCGTAAAATTAGGCTCTATGAACCTTTCCCCTTACGATGGGTCTAATGGCACAATGACCCTGTATTCTCCTGACTTGAAGGTCATTTTTTATGTATTTAAGTTGATTATGGCCTGGTTATCAAACTCCCAATCAAAGTCGAGCAATGTTGGGTAAGGTGTTGTGCCATCCATTGTCTCTATTACTTCAAAGTCATCTTTAATGCGCACTCCATCCAGGTCTATTGTTACTCCTTTCAGTCTCTCAATTGGTAGAACTCTGTTGATTTTCCAATTTCAGTTGAATGAGTGAATATCCTAATATGGGCTCTCCCATACATTGCCATGTCTTCTTGGGTAATACATTGACTTTAGATCCTAGATAAAGTATAATATCTCCCATGTTGAAATATCCAATGTTGGCGTTCATCTTGAACTCCCCACTTGTTCTTCTCTTTGTATGTAGGTGATTTATTGTTTTTTGTTCTAGATTTCCCTTTGTCTCAATGCTACATTTTTGTAACATATTTTTTAGTACTTTGACAGAGGATGGATCATTGAGTAATTTTATACATGATTGCAAAAATTCTTTGATTGTACTTACTTGTCCCAGGGGCTGCATTTCTTTGGTATGATCCAACGATGGAGGCATCTCGTACTCTGGTACTTCCTTACTATGTCGCATGGTTGAGGTTGACGCAAAGTCAGGGTTAAAAAATTCTTGTTTGTCTTTCTTAAATGTTTCCTTCTCGTCCTGTGCATCGAAAAAATTCCTTGGTTCGACATTCTTCTTCACCCATTAGTGTTGTACTGGCTCTTGCCGTCCTTCGTCATTTCCTGTTTTATCTCCTCCACATGTAACTATGTTGATATTTATTCCTTCATCCCTCACTTCTGCTGAAATCCAATGAACATTCTTAATGTTGTGATTCCTCTTTTCCTATATCTTCCCTAATAACGTATGAAATTCTTCTGTGTCATGATCTGATGCATGAGAATACATACAAGTCGTTGGTGGAAGTGGAAATTCTCTTGCATAATTTCCTGGTTGTTGACAATTGTGACATACCACTGGTCCTCTACCTCTTCCAAAGCATCCTCTTTCTCATCCTCCTCCTTTGTAGCCACCTCGGTCCCCTCGCGGTGTGTTATACTGAGGCTCATGGTTATACTATGTGGTATTGTAATGGGGCTACGATGTGTTATATGGTTGTTGCGCAGTATTATATTGTTGTTGTTCAGTGTTGTATGGGGTTGGTACATGCTTAAACTGATGTGTGTCTTGTCCTTCCATCATTTCTTATTGCACCCTATATGCATTTGATTTCCTCTCTCTCATCAACTCCATGGTTCTATAGTCTTTTTCATCATAGCCCACTGACCTGGAAAAGTTGGAATATGAACTCTTTGGGACTGTCTGGTACTTCTCCATCATTGGGCAATGATATCGATCGTGGCCCTGTTTCTTATGGATTTCACACCATATTCCTCCTATTGGTAATGCCTTTGGAATTATTGTTTCCATGTACTGCGTGATTGTTGGACATTTGTTCTTATGGTGTCCTTATGTACTGCATGTGGTTCACCAAACAAATTCTTGTTTTTCCTTACTTTTGTTCATGTTTAGATGGAACGTTAATTTCTTTAGATCGTCCTTTAGCTTCTCGATGGATGGATATTTCTTCTGGTATTGGTTTTCTTCTAGTTGCAGGTCTACCTACAGAGCCTCTACATTCACCTGAAACTTGTGTTGTCGCAGTGGATATTTTAAGTGTAGTAATAGTGAATTGACGAACAAGTGCCTATGTTGCATATCAGTCATGCGATATTTAAGTTTTCCTTTCAGTCACTCAAATCGTTGGTCAATATCCCACATCGATTCTCGTGGTTTCTGTCTAATTTATATCATCTTGTTCATGTACTAGTCTTCTGATCTTGGATTCTTAAACTCATTTATCAACAATTTCTTGATATTCGTGATCATTCTGGTTGTCCCTAGTGGATTGTTTGTATCTAGACTCATATACCAATCCAATGCGTGATCCCTTAGTTTTATATCTAGCTGAGTGAGTTTAGTGTCCTAGTATGTGATATTTTGCTTCCCATACGTTCACAGATAAAAAGGTGCTTCTATGGGTCCTTTGATTCTTCTCCTTTAAATTCTTGTAACCTAATGGTGGGATCGTGTCCTGCCATTTTGAATGCATAGTTACTACCTCTGCATGGTGTAGATACTTGACTAATGTTTCCTAAAATGGCTCCCCCATTTGTTTTTTCTTGTGTAGATGTACTTCTTGTTGTCTTCCTTCTCCCGAAATTCAGTTGTTGAAACTGTGGTGTGACTTTTGGTGTGTTAGTCACACATGGGTTTATGGGTTCCACGCTGACATTAATATGGATAGGATTTTTTCCTTCTATTTCCACTCTTATATATTTTTTCTTTCTCTCATATGTTGCATGCAGGATTTCCTCAATCTGCTCCACAGCTCAAAGATTCTCTACCTCATCTTCATCTCTTTCCAAGCCTGCCCTTGCGACCACGACTCTCTTCTTAGTGTTCACCTTGTATTGGTAGGGTACTTCAATTCACGTCTTTCCAGTTGTCGCCATGATCTTCCTTATCTGGTCATCATCCATCATGATTGGTTCCAACGATTCTTCCTTTTTTCCTTTATTTATTGCTCCTTACATTTCTCCTTTTTTTTGTCAGTTCTTCCTCCCTTCCCCCATGCACGCAGGAAAGTTTAGTTGTCTGACTCCATTGCCATGATACCTTTGTTATAGAGAAATATCTTAAAATAAGTATACAACGATATAATATAACTTCCTCTAGGACTGCGTAGAAACTCTTTCTCTGTTGCATTGTACGAATTGACGGTGTCTACTGCAAATCCTGTTATAAATCCTGCTACAATACTATTGAGCCAAAAATCTACTGCGCGGGTGAATTTGTTATTCACCTATTGTAATTGTGCAATCTTAACTGAGGTCCACTCTAACTGTCGGATCAGATTTGTTGCATGGTTGTCTTTCAACCTCAATATCCATTACTGCAATAAGTGTGGAAAATCACAAAAAAAGACTTAATGTAGATCAGTAAACACATACTTCTCAAGATATTTGCGTAGTGTTAATCTAGGGTTTTTGTTATCTTTTTGTGCAAACTCTAGCTCCTTTGTCTTTAGCTAGATTTTGATCTATCACTTTGTGGGATTCCATGATCTCAACATCCCCTTCTAGCAGTACATTCTCACACCTTCTTGTCATCTGATTCGATATTATTTTGACACGCCTTTTTCATATCTTACAATATTTGAAAAGATCTTCAATAGATCCTATCCACTCAATCCTATTTTTTTCCAACTGGAAACATAACCATTTGTTGGTTTTTTATCTGAGTTATACCTTTACCATGGTTGAAACAGGTTTAAGTCTACTAGGAGTCCAACAAATCCTATAAAAATATCGTCCCCCTGGTAAACCAAAAGGAAGCACAACACACAAAGTGCCTTGTGTAGTCTCACCTGAGATAGTCTTAATGGGTGACTGCAATACTGAAGTTCTTGTAGTCCAAGACTGAATGGGGATCTGTGACTTGCACATTTTGAATCCCTTCTAAATATTAACGTGATATATTATCATTTCTTATTCATGCATATAATGTGATTAGATTCATTAATTCATTCATACATCATTTGAACATATCCTCATAGATAGTAAAAGAGATACAAACATTCAATCACATAACACAAGTTTTACTATGGTTCACCACGACCTGGGCTATGTCCACAAAGATTTGGCTCTCTAGCTCTTTTATTATAGTAGTTCCAAAACTAGAGCATCGCGCACTTTACAAATCATTCTCAGTTGGGTCGAGATCTATTATGAGGCAGACTAGATCACACGAGGCTCCTCAACCTATGATCTAACCCTTAATATCTACCCTTCTAACCCTTTACAACTCAACAACTTACAAAATTGGATCGGATTACAGTAGTGTTATAGGCTAGCTACTTCCTCCCATGTGAGGAACACCCCATAAATTAGAACCCTTGAACTCTCCCAAACTCCCCTTAAAGTTTTCTTCTAGACCTCCTATGTATCCATATATATGCATTTTTTACTCATCATCAATTACAATGTATTACAAAAACCCTAAACCTAGTGTCATTAGGTATTCCATGCATGTGCATGTGCTTCTTTTCCTTCCAGTTGTCACTTTCCTTTTGCATGCCTTCTTCCCAAGATAATATTTCTTTATGATTCGAACTGTTTCCTACAACTGGGAACCCCTCATAGAAAAATGTAGGAAAGTGCAACCCCAACCCACAGAACAAAGGAAATAACAATAAGGACAATATCAAGACAACCAGTCCATGCCACAAGTAAAGAAGGACACTGAAAAGACAAAGAAAGATACTGGTAAGTGGTGTGCCTTCCATAAGATCCCTTAGCATAACATTGTTGATTGTCACCCAAAGAAGTTGTTGGTGGCTGAAGTGAAAGACTATGAATCAGATACGGGTTCTGACTCTGATTCAGAATCAGAAAGGGGAAGATGAATCATTGACATGGAACCCAGTGCCACCGTTGCTACCACTGAGCTCCAACCTGGTGAATCAGATGAGCCAGAGAAGGAGAGGGCCTATTCCATTCATAGATGTGGGTGAAAGGCACCCCACTGCACTTCATTATTGATAGCGGTAACCGGAAGAACCTCATCTAAGCATAGATCATCAAGCGGTTGGCCCTCCCAACAACGTTGCACCCACAACCCTACACCATTGAATGGCTCCACCAAGGAAGTGATCTCTGCATCATCCAACAATGCCAATTATCACGTGGCCTCAAGCCCTTCAAAGACAAGGTATTGTATGATTTTGCTCCTCTCGAAGTTTGTAATGTTCTTTTGGGACAACCTTATTTATGGAAACATCATGTTGTATATGAGTTTATGCCTCGTAGTGTTATTATAACTTTGAACAGGAAATTGTACAGGATACCTGAGGCAACCCCTCCTAGTGTTATTTCCTTGATCTATACCAAGAAATGAAGGAAGGTCATCTCTCATATGGGGAAGTTTGTCTTCTTCGTGATTTTCTCTCAGAATGAGTGGAATATCGCAGCCACATCTAGGGTCTCTACAACGGACCTCTCCACACAAAAAAATCAAGTAGATAAGTTCATGGAAGAATAATAAAATATATTCTCCTCACCTACTAGGGTGCCTCTGCACTATCAAGTCAAGCATCCCGTCCATCTAACCCTCAACACATCGCTTCCAAATGGGCCAATCTACTACCACTCTTTGTTAGAGAATGAGGAGATCAAGCGGTAGATCCAAGAACTGCTCCACAAGTGGCACATATGTCGCATATCATCACCTTGAGAGATCCAAATCGTGTTGGTACATAAGAAATATGGAACCTGGAGACTCTACATTGATTACTAGGATCTGAATAAAATTAGATTTAGAAATCGGTAGCCGATTCCACAAATCAATGACCTCCTTGATCAACTTATGGGGGGCAAATAATTTAGTAAGATTGATCTGAAGTTTGGATACCACCAAGTCTCAATAGAACAAACAGATGTATGGAAAAACTCCTTCAAGTCAAAGGAAGGTGTTTTTGAATGGTTGTTCATGCCCTTTGGTTTGACAGATTCTCTAGCCACTTTCATGAGGATGATGGAAGATATCCTATGACCATTCACCAATACTTTTGTAGTGGTGTATCTGGATGACATTCTCATTTACATCAAGACTTGGGAAGAACAATTGTGGCATATTCAGTAAGTTATGCACACCCTACGGAAGCACAAGCTATACACCAACTTTGAAAAATCCTCCTTTGGCATGGATAGGGTCCATTTCCCAAGATACATTGTTGATCGACATGGCATACATGTCGATCTAACCAATATCTAATTCATATCTGACTAGCCATCCCAACCACACTCACTGAGCTTTATAGCTTCTTGGGCCTTGCCAATTTCTGCCACAGGTTCATGCTGGGATTCTCCCATATTGCATGGGCCCTCAGCCAAATAACCAGGGGTGGTGGTAGGGAGAATTTTTTGTGGGGTCGGTCCCAACAAAAATCATTTGATGATTTGAAGTAGCTCTTGTGCTCAGCCCCAATACTTTGACTACCATACCTGCAACAACCCTTTCAGATCAAGACAGATGCCTCAGACTATGCAATGGGAATCGTTCTCACTTAGCATGACCACACTGTGGCCTATAATAGTGAGACATTATCAGATGTTGTCCGTAAGTACCCTACTTATGATAAATAAATGTAATCCATTGTGAAAGACTACCTCTAGTGGAGAAATGACATTCTTGGGAAGGAGACAATCATCCACGTTGATCATAAGCCACTATAGTTCATGTAGACACAAGGAAAATTATAGAATGACTTCCATTATAAGTGATCCACATACTTGTAGCAATTCCACCTCAACATCAAGTATAAAACATGAAGCACCAACTGTGTCATTGATTGCCTGAGCAGACTTCTAGTCACGACACTCACCATGGTGCTAGAATCTTGCAACCATGAGAATTATGGATGGACCCAACTCTATGAGACAGACCCGAACTTCGCCACCACCTACCAAATGTTGGGCGTAAAGAAAGTTGTCTATAATTTCTATCTTTGGGATGGGATGTTGTGTCGTTTGGGCCATCTCTTCCTTCCATCAAGCGACAAAGTGAAGATGATATAGGAATCCCACTATAGGAGGGTGGCATGACACTTTGGCATCGAAAATACAGTGGAAATGTTGCAGCAACATTTCAATTGGCCGAAACTTTCACAGAAGATCAACAAGTATATCAGGGCATGCACTGGTTGTGCTCTTGCCAAACTCACCACTTAGAAACAGGGACTGTACATAGCTCTACCTACTCTCGAGAGGTGATGGGAATCCATATCAATGGAGTACATTTTGGGCATCCTCTCCACCAAGTGGGGAAATGATTGTGTGTTTGTGGTTGTTGATTTCTTTTCTAAGATGGAAATTATGCCTGCTTGCAAGAAGAGCATCACAACAGAGGCCACTTCCAATCTCTTATTTGAACGAGTCTGGGTATATTTTGGAATCACACAAAACATTGTCTTATATTGGGACAGTCAATTTCTCATTACATTCTGGTTGAGCCTCTAATCATTGTTGGACACGAAGCTCACCAAATATACGCCCTTCCACCCCCAGATAGATGGCCAAACCGAGGTCGTAAATTGAATGATCATGGATATCCTACACATGTATAGTTCCAAGAAGCCTCACACATGGGATGATATTATTCTCTATTTCCATCATATCTACAACCAAGCCCTGCATAGTTCAATTGGACATAGCCCCTTTCAGGTGGGGTTGGCATTCCAACCACTGGGTCCCATAGATGTTGCATTACCCCTTGTGGTAACCTCGGTCAACTCATATCCTACTCAAACTGAAGCTGACAAAGCCACCCAGTTCATTGAACGGATCCATCACATTTTCCAACAGGTTCAAGACATCCTATAGAACTCCAATGACAAGTACAAGCAATGCCATGATCAACACCGGGTGCCACATAAATTTCAGGTGGGCGGAAAAGTTTGGTTGCACTTGCAGAAATAACACCTTAAATGACCCCATCAGAAGATTCACCCACTCCATTATGGGCTTTACACCATCACCAAGGTTGTGGTTGATAATTCTTTTGAGCTCAATATTCCTCCTTTCCTTGGCCTACACCCAGTGTTCAACGTGGATCTCCTTCAACCTTATTTCCCACCATTATTGGACACCTCAAAGGTAGAAGAACAACTGAAACCAACAGATATCAACCCCGAATGCATACAACAAGAATCTAGTGATCAGATTGTGGATAAACAGGTCAAGGGAATTCACCAACAAAGGATCCAACTTTATCGAGTTGTTAAAGTTGGGCAGCTCCTGCACCAAGGCAAGTGGCTCACTCGGGGCCATATTCAGCAGAAATTTCCTGATTTGATGGGGGAAATCAAGAAATGAATACAATTTCTTCCTAAGGAGGGATGATTTATCTAGGTGGATATCGATGGCCACCTACCTATTCCACTGGCTCAAAAAATATTTTCCCACCTTTGCAGTTTTTCAGGTTCCAAACTTTCAGGGTCATTTTGGTGCCCTAAACGATGTTTTTTTGGATATTTTGGGCCTAGGTAATAGCCAAAGGCACTGAACCTAGGCCAGTCAAAAATATTTCTTCTTGGTTAGACCTTTCCAATAGGCTATTATGCACCTAAAATGAAGATCGTATGCAAAAGTTATGACCCTAGGAAGTTGATGTACCAACTTGCCCCAACGGGGCCCACATGACTTTTGGCACTTCATCTCGTAGGGTTAGGTTTTTGGATGTCTAGGGTTTTTTCATTCTTCCTTATTGTAAAAAGGCCTTAAGATACTCATTGTAGTCATCTTCTTGCGAATGAGCGCAATTGTCACATCTCTTCTCAGAGATAAGCCACCACCATTCCAACAAACTTATTTTTCATTGCATTTTACAGTTTCAACTTATTTCTTTATTGCATAGAAAACGTGTTTTACTGTATCTTTGTTATTTTTTGTTAAGCATATTTTAACAATATGTATTCATTTCATTCTTCTCATAAAATTCGGATCACTCATCAAATGGAATAGATGATTTTTTCCTAATATTTTCCACCACCCCTGAGCTTCATATATGACGGTTGGGTTGGGAGAGACTCTTTTAAACTAAAAAGGTCTATTGAAATGTAATTATATAAGAAATACAAAGACATTAGAAGAGTTCAATATATTTCCATTATTTACAAGAGCTCTAAAGGGCACCATTGAAATCTAATTATATAATAAATGCAAAGACATTATGTGTGTTTGATATATTCCACGTTAATAGTTTTTTTTCGATAAATCATAATGTGATGATATTGTTGTGTTAAACATCAATTGAATGATTGTTTTCCAAAATTATGAATGACATTCATGAACGTGTAGCCATATGGATCTAATAATAATGTAATTGTGTCAAATGAGTATATATTTCATGTATTATTGTTTCCATGAAATTGAATGAGCCATAAATGGACATATCACCAAGGGATTTTATGTAGATAGGAGCACAAAAAATGAAGAACAATTGATGGGAGAAATTGTAACAAGAAAGAGTATTGAATCCTAGAACATGTTAGGTATGACATAAATGAACCATAAGAGAAAAATTATTAAGTTTTCCCTATTGTCTCCCCCACCCCAAATTTTCCCTAATATATCCTCCTCAACCACACTTACACCCCTATATATGAAGGTGGAGTTAAAGTAGATTTATTTTCCATGTATATATTTTATTTAAAACAACATTAAAATATATTACCTAAAATTTAATATCAAAATATTTTAATATCATAATATTTGTTTATATTAACACTTTATCCATTTTTTAAAATGCCATCTCTATGATGAAAACTAAGTTTTGTATCCCATATTCTTTCCATTAAAATCATTTTATCACCAATAATGACTATGAGATTCCACTACTGCTTGGTACTCATGACATATCATTCCCATGATCTCTTCTAGTAACGTTTGTATAGTATATATTCTAATAAAGTTGGTACATTATAAACAAGTGTTGCATGGCAGTGTAGTCCCTTCCAGGTTAGAATGGGAATAAATGCACTGCTACGACGAGACTGAGTGCAGACACATGGGAAGCAAGTTGAAGTATGTGTGGTATCCATGCAAAGGATGACTTTGTGGCAGCGTTCCACTGGCTAGTCACCAGATATTTGGCTTGTAGATGACCCCTCACATTAATATGCGAACAAGGAAGTTTAAACAAGGGTGTACATAGTTTAAACATGGTACTTAGAAACATTTTTTCATAAACATTCAAATACAATAGGATATTAAACAAAGGTTGGATATGTTCCATATTTCTGAAGCAACAAAGGTTGTTGTTTTCTTTGAAATCTATCAAAAATCTGGAATATGTTCCATATTTCTGAAGCATACACATTAAAAATTCAAATAAAATAGAATAGGCATAAAAGTAAAATACATTAAATTGAAATTAAATGAAATGGTTTCAAGATCTTTCAAAGTATTTGAAGATGAATAAGCATGAAAATGTTGCAGATAACAACACTAAAAATAACTTCGAAGTATGTGTGTATCATATACAATTTTGTTTATAGTACAGAAAAGATTTAAGATTTAAAAAAGTGCTCTGATGTTGGTCTTTGAATGTATTGCAACAAACGTTCCTAGACACAAAAAATTAAGCATTCCCGAATCAGTTTTCTTTGAAATTTATCAAAAAAATATTCTCATATTTTTGTTTTTGTTCCAAACATTCAAACACAATAGAATATTAATAATGTCTTACAACAAAGGTTCCATTTTCTTTGAAATTTATCAAAGTTCCATATTTATAAAGCATACACATTTAACATTCAAATACAATAGAATACTAATAATTTCTTGCAACAAAGGTTCCTGGACACAAAAAATTTAGCATTCCCGAATCAGTTTTCTTTGAAATTTATCAAAAAATAATAAGATTTGTTACATATTTATGGAATCTGCTCCATATTTATGGAAATTTAAATGCGTTTGTCATATAGATTGGGATTGGAGCTCCCGTGGACCATAGAAAGAAATAAGTACAAGAATTAGGAATGAAGAAAGAAGAAGTGCACGACAGTAGAGATGAAGACATGAAAAGAAGAAATTGGAAGTTATGAGTGTTTGGTTAGAGTTTTCTATTTAAATAGGTATAATAAACGGATTGATAAAGAAAACAAGATGACATCAGTGTAGAATTACTATGAAGTCGATGCATTTTTGTTGTTGTCGTCGATGGTCACTGGAATCGTGTCAATCGGTTGTTTCCGTTCCTCAATGAGGTTGTCCATTCTCCATTGGAACCATTATTTAATGTAGCTTCTCATGGGGGCCACGTTGATTTCATCCTGGATTTCTATGTCAAAAAGGTCATTTTCTAATTTCCTTAGATCCATTGAAATACTATACAGAATCTTTTCAATTTCTTCATTGTGTTCCAAATAGTCTAGTACCCAGCTCTCAAGCTCATCTACATGATATTCAAGGATGCCATAAAACATTTCTAAAGACAACCCCTTTAAAGCATCAAGTTGTTCATTGAAGGATTCTTTGGTCATTGACAAGGATTTGAGAATTAAGTTTGGGTCTTGAACCTCGTTGATAATTCGGGCTAAGTCTATTTGGATCAGGCTTGTGAATAATTCTTCCTTTTCTAATATGGCTTGTTTACATTATTCGACAATGAGCTCCAGGTTCTTAACTTTCTTTTTCCAACATGATTTTAATTTTTTGGTTCGCTTTGGGGAAGGGAGATTCTCTTATCTTCTTTTAAGATCCAAGGTGTTGATTGCATGGTTTGAAAAACCGGTAAAAACCTATTCACATAAACATTGATCATTTTTAAAATTTGCCTGCAAATTTTCATGCAAATCATTTTCCCTCTTTCGGAAGGAAGCTATATTTTGTGATGTTTACCAGGATTTAGTAACTAGATGCATTATTTTCTTGATTTTATTCTCTACAAGGGCTCTAGAAGATGCAAGGAGGGTGGAGGATACTTTTATCTTGG
Source organism: Picea sitchensis (assembly GCA_010110895.2). Classification (NCBI taxonomy): domain Eukaryota; kingdom Viridiplantae; phylum Streptophyta; class Pinopsida; order Pinales; family Pinaceae; genus Picea; species Picea sitchensis. Next base: position 27,228 of record SNQJ01S0046588.1, on the reverse strand, counting down.
CTGCAGTGGTAGCATGAACATTTTTTTCTAAAGGACCGGAAAAATCTGGGGTAGAAATGAAAGCCTCCTCAAATTCCTTCACGCGGTCTTTCAATCTTTCAGTCTAGAATTCTTTGCTTCAATTCCTCCAATGGAATAATCAAGAGCATCACCGATTACACGGTGAAATAGGGAGATTTGGGATGGCCTCATTTTCCTAAATTTAATCTCTGTGCGAGATTTTCCTTTCCTATTTGTTACATCTATCTTTTAAATGACCATATTTTTAGATTGGCTGTTAAAAACAACGCTCTGGAATATGAAGGATTCATATTCATCAAAATATTTGGTCTCATCTATTTCCCTTGGGGACGGACCAATTTTTTTCATGTGCTCAGCTCCACTTTAAATTTGCATTTGTTCACTTTCAATTTTGGGTTCGTCTGCCTGCCCAACAATGGATTTTCTCTTCTTCATCAGTGGAACTTTGTGAGAACTATCAATTTTTATGTGAGGAGGGTTCTTATCTCCTTCTTTGTTTCAATATTTATGGGTTTCTTTCTTACTAGGGTGGGTCATTGAAGCGATGCTCTGTGCTGCCATGCTCTTGGGAGTGCTAGCGGGGGACTGGGCACTCTTCTCACCAGATACTTTTCCCTATTGTCTGTACAATTCATTCATGCTTTGCAGTGTCTCTACATCACAATCGCTAGAAGAAGGATTATTTTCATCACTTTCCATCTCTTCGCTCAGGCATCTATGGATAAAAGAGATGTTAAATCCAACTCCTAGTAAATTTTCTTGAAAAATCCCATTAGGGTCAAACCCTTTTATCCTTTTAGCATATGTTAGGTTCAATTTCTTGAAATGGCATGCGAATTCGTCAATATTTTTGACGTTTCTACACATGAAGTCCCCGACTTTCCAGCTCAGAGGAATGAACTGTTTTTTTTTTCTTGTCATGGAAAAAATGCAACTAGTGGTTGTATTGCCTTGTTATTTCTACAAAACAAAACTTGTATGTGATGTGACATGGAAGGAAAGAAGGATTTTACTTGGAGCCAAAGACCATTAGTACACTATGATTTTTCTTTTGTTCAAGTGTGTCCTTCCTGTTCAAAAACTTGGTTTTCTGGCTAGACATCTGCAAAGCATCCTTCCCTAACAATAAATCTTTGAAAACTGAGACAAAGTCATTAAAAACTTCATAAAAACAATTGGAGGCCTTGTCCCTCCACAGGGATTTGTACCAGAATGCTATTGGGTCGAATCCACAATTTATTTTCTTGGAAAGAGACAATTTTGGAAACAGACAACAATTCATTATTGCGAAAATCATGTAGGATGACATATTATATTTATTCAATTCTTTGAATCGTGACAACTAGGAACAGATTTCAATGGAAATTAGCTTCCCCCAATTGAAAATGAATTGTTCCTTGACTGTGAAGTACAAAATATAAATAATTATATGGGAAATGCTTGTCATGGATGCCTGTCCCGTTATTCTTGTAAACAACCAAGCAATTTCCTAGACTGGATTTCTAAAGGAACTTACCTGCAAGTTTGTGATATCTTTAGGAATTGCTATCGGGTATTCAAGGAAATAAACAAAGATGTCCAACCCATTACCATGTTTTTCTATGAACTGATTACAGTCTTGTCCTCTGAAGGTAAATGTTGGCTCTGACAATTTTAACATCTTGCGGAAGACCCGAGGTGACAATTAAACAAGAGAATGGTCGCACAGTGGAATAATTCTTTGGCTTGCTATATATTATTTGGCGCACCAAGAGACCACCTCCTTACAGTAAAAAACCTCAGGGATGCAACCTGCACGAGTGATTACAGAGGTCCAAATCACTTCATTCTGGGAGGAATGGGATGAATAGTAAAAGTATGCCCTGGACCACCAGAATTTTTGGTCCTGATGTCTGAAGATATTTTACGTATCTCCACAAAACTGTTGTCGACCTGCTGCCATAAGTTTACAAGAGCGTTGTTTTCTCTCGGAAATGAATGAAATGGAAAGTTGGATGGGATCATATAATGCTACGCAAATCTTTGTCCAAATGCATGTGAGTGGAATATCTCCTCGATACTTTTTCTCATTAATGACAATTTCGACGGTTTTTGCATGATGTGTTGTTAACATTAAAGGCTAGTAATTGCACACATAGAAGTATGAACATGGTGGATACAGAAATGAGAGATTAAGAATTGTATATTTCTTGAATGAGCCAACGTGACAACCTGTGTTTGAGATGAACAATCAGAAGGGACAATATCACTCTCCGTAGATCTTGGTTTAATGTGTATTAATGGGAGATATCCTCGAGTGTTTCACTCATTAATGACAATGTTGATGGTTCCTCCATGGTGAGCTGTTAGCATGAAAGGTTTCTAATTTCATATTAAGAAAGAAGTACGGAGGTCATGGGGAAGGGAAAGAGCAATTAAGGAGTGTCTAATTATGGAAAGCGGTCGGACGGGCTTTAAAATAGGGTTACAAGGTACAATTGTTTGAGGTGAGGGCATGAGGGTCAAATTGTATGTCTTAGAACTTTTTGAGTGCAATACGCGTAACACCGAAGAGGGTATTATAGGACAGTTCAGAGGGCAATTTGTATATCGTGGAATTTTGGGTAATGTTTGCACGACACAAACAATGGAGGGGAAAATGTGAGCCCGCCTATCCAGGAACCTGCAATCAAAAAAAGTGGCTTAAGTATGGAATAGAGAAATGACTGGGCGAATTCGTTTTTGCTAATATATTGAAATATATCCCATAAAGAGAAAATAAGAGGAGATAAATTAATTTAAATTTAACGAGTCGATATTTAATTAATTTTCACTATCTCGTCAACATTTTTTCTTTTTAATGGAGGTCAGTATGGATGTTGCATGATGAAATATTGGAAGTAAACCTTGGTCAGGCACAGTAAACAGTGCCTAAGAATTGGAGATTTCATGAACCCGCCAACACGAGGAACCGCAATAGAGATTCCATGAAATGGGAAACTATGGAAAGCCATTGGATGAGCCTCAGAATCAGGGTGACAATGGTTCCCTAGGAGACGTGACTTCCCGAAGGTCAAATTGTATGTTTTGGGACTTGAATGAAAAATGTGTACCACGAAAGAGAGGATGGTAATTAACAACATGTTTAAGGTTCATGCACAACGAAGTTCTATAATTAAAGCTTACCAATTGCATTTCCAAAGAGAAGTAGGAAGGTGGCGGGGACACAGAACAACAAGCAAGGAATGGGTAATTATCGAAAGTGTTTGGTGACGTTTCGAAATAGGGCTACATGATACATCCAACAGAGGTGAGGGTTGGAGGGTCAAATTGTATCTCTTGAGCATGATGATTCTTTCATGTGGAGAAACTATATATCATGGAACTCCGGTTACTTCTTGCTAGTCATGGAACATTGGAAACACAATCCCGAGCCCACCAGTCTAGGAACCCGCAATAACAAAAATGTCTAAGTATGAAATAGGGATACATAATAAATGTACAATGTCATGGAAATACAACCAACTTGGGGCTAAGTATTGAAAGGAATGGTGGACGGTTGGGCTCGTGATGGGGCATTCCAGTGAACAAATTGTATATAGCATAACTCTGGGCACTGTTTGCAAGTTGCGGAATATTCCAAACACAATTTTGAGGTCATCAATCTGGGAACTCGTAATTAAAAAAGTGTCCAAGTATGGAATAGGGAAACGGTAGTCGGGACTTGTTTTTGCTAATATATTGAAATTTTGGCTGGAAAGATCTTCTTTGCATGTTTCTTGACAAGTTATGTAGGGATGGTTAGTCCTTGAGACTTCGTCTTATTAATGACTATCCTTATGGTTGTTGCATGATGGCATTTTAGTATTAAACCTTTGTTGTTGCATATTTGGAAAGAAGTACGAGGAAGGTCAGAATAGGAAACAATGACTAAGAATTGGAGATTTCATGAACCTGTCAACAGGAGGATCCAAAATAGGGTGACAAGGTCTCCCCAAAAGACGTGAGGCCCCAATGGTCAATTTCATCGCTCAGAACATTTCAATGCATAATCTGTAACATAGAAGAGGGGATGTTGTCAAAATCCGATAGTCAATTTGTATACCGTGGAGGGTTAGATGCCAACTGTTTTGTACCAGTGTGTTCAGTTTTCACTAGAAAGAGAATAACTAATGTATATTGGGAACCACATGAAGATAGTGGGGATGGAAGGCAACGACAGATACTTTGAAACATTTTTGAACTGTGGTATAGTGAAGCTTGCAAGTTTGAGGAGTCTGCAGTGGAATTGTAGATCACAAATTTTTTGAGTGCAAGATGTATATCATAGAACAAGAAGCAACAGAGTTCGAAAGCACCAACCCAACAACCGTGGCCATAAAATTGGCTAAGTATGGAAAGGAACAATGGCCGGTCAAATTCATCATGTGAGGATATAGATGGAGATGAATATATGTTAGCCCGCCAATGCTGGAACCTACGATCATAGAAAGGCGACAAATTATATAACCAGAAAGAGAGAATACATGGAAAGAAGAAAAGGGAAAAAGGGATAAGGAGTCCACGGTGGAATTGTAGATCACGAAAATTTTTAGTGCAAGATGTATATCATGGAACAAGAAGAAACATAGTTCCAAAGCGCCAACCCAAAACAGTGAATAAGAATTGTAGATTTCGTCAAATCCTCAACACGAGGATCCAAAATAGGGTGACAATATCTCCCTAGAAGATGTGAGGCCCCGGTGGTCAAATTGTATCGCTTGCAACATTTGAATGCATAATATTTAACACGAAAGAGGGGACGATGTTGGAATCCAGTAATAAATTTGTATATTGTGGAGGACCGGATGCCAACTGTTTCATACCAGTGTGTTCAGTTGTCACTAGTAAGAGAATAACCAATGTATATTAGGAAGGATAGGGAGTTAGTGGGGTTGCAAGGTAGTGACAGATACTTTGAAACATTTGTGAACCATGGTAGAGTGAATCTTGCGAGTTCGAGGAGTCCACGGTGAAATTGTAGATCATAGAAGTTTTGAGTGCAAGATGTAGATCAAAAAACAAGAAGCAGCAGAGTTCTAAAGCACCAACCTGACAACCACGGCCATACAATTGGCTAAGTATGGAGAGGAACAACAGTCGGTCGTATTCTTCATGCAAGGATATATATGGATATGAAGATATGTCATCCCACCAATGCTGGAACCTGCGATCATAAAAATGAGACTAATTATATAACCATAAAGTGATAATACATGGGAAAAAGAAAAGGGAAAAATCCCTAACGAGTCTCTGGTGGAATTGTAGATCACAAAAAATTTGAGTGAAAGATGTATATCACGAAACAATAAGAAACAAAATTCGAAAGCGCCAACCCGACAATTGCGGGCATAAAATTGGCTAAGTATGGAAAGGAACACCAGTCGGTCGGATTAGTCATGTGAGGATATAGATGGAGATGAAGATATGTCAACCCACCGAAACTGGAACCCGTGATCATAGGAATGCGACTAAGTATATAACTAGAAAGAAATAATACATGAGAAGAAGACAATGGAAAAAGGGCTAAGTATATCACAAAATAACATCTACTATTTGTTTATTAATGCCAATCCTTTCGAACCCCTGGTGAGTTCTCCCTAGTAAAAGCATAAATTGCAAACAACGAAAGTTCTTTGGGTGCAATATGTATATGATAGAACATGGGAAATAAGTGTTGGATACCGAAAACCTGGGACCTGGTGATCGGATAATTGGCTAAGTATTGAAAGGGACCACGATCGACTGGTCTCATGGTGTGAAGATATAGATAAAGAGTTGCCAATTTGTGAATCCAAGAGGCCGTGATCATATAGATGGGACTAAATATAGACCAGAAAAGAATAATAGAGGTGGAGAAAATAAGAAAAATTAAGAGAAAGTGTTTATATTTATTCCAAAAGTATTCATATTAATATATATTAATAGATTATTTCTAGTCCAAATCCAGATCATCTTCCAATTTGCAGGATCCTGTTCAGTTCGCAAAATTCGTTGAAATACATAAGAAACATCTATTATTCTTTTATTAATTCCAATCATTTCGAATCCCCGATGAGTTCTCACTAGTAAAAGAATAAATTGTAGATCATTAAAGTTCTTTGGGTGCAAGAGGTATACGATGGAACATGGGACATAAGTGTTGGATACCGCAAACCCAGACCCCGTGATCAGACAATTTGCTAAGTATTTAAAGGGACTGCGATCAGTCTGGCTCATGGTGTGAAGATATATATTAAGAGTTTCCAATTTTGGAATCCATGAGGCTATGATAATATAGATGTGACTAAATATAGAACCACGTAGAGATAATAGAGGGGGGAAAGAGGAAAAATTACGATTTTTTATACATTCCTGCGGACAAATTGTATATTGCGGAACTCCGAGCACTGTTTTCAACTCACAAAAGATTCGAAACAAAATTTTGAGGCCATAAATCCCGGAACCCACAATCGAAAAAGTGTCCAAGTATGGAACAGGGAAACACTGGTCGGGACTTGTTTTCTCTAATATATTGAAACTTGTAATAGCTTTACCATTACCTGGAAAGATCTTCTTTTCATGTTTCTGGATAAGTTCTATAGGGATGGTTGGTCCTCGAGACTTTTTCTTATTAATGACGATCTTTACGGTTGTTTCATGATGTTGCTTTAGTACTAAACCTTTGGTGTTGCATATCTGGAAAGAAGTACGAGGATGGGCAGAACAGGAAACAGTGACTAGGAGTTGGAGATTGTGTGAACCTGTCAACACGAGGATCCAAAATATGGTGACAAGGTTTACCCAGAAGATGTGAGGCCCCGACGGCCAAATTGTATATCTCGGAACATTTGAATGCATAAAGTGTAACATGGAAGAGGGGGTGATATCAGAGTCTGGTCGTCAATTTGTATATGGCGGACGACCGGGTGCCAATTCTTTCATACCAGTGTGTTCATTTGTCACTAGTAAGAGCATAGTTAATGTATATTAGTAAGGATACGGAGTTAGTGGGGATGGAAGGTAGTGACAGATAATTTGAGCGAATTTGATGTATACGAGGAGCCCATGGTGGAATTGTAGATCACGGAAGTTTTGAGTGCAAGATGTATATAATGGAAAAATAAGCAACCGATTTCGTAAGCACCGACCCAAAAATCGCGGACATAAAATTGGCTAAGTATGGAAAGGAACAACGGTCAGTTAGATTCGTCATGTGAGGATATATATGGAGATGAAGATATGTCATCCCGCCAACCATGGAACCAGGTATCATAGAAAGGTGACTAAGTATATGACCAGAAAGTGATAATGGATGGGAAGAAGAAAAGGCGAGTTTGTATGCGCCAACCCAGCAACCGCGACCATAAAATTGACTAAGTATAGAAAGGAACAATGGTGGGTCGGATTTGTCATGTGAAGATATATATGGAGATGAAGATATGTCATCCCGCCAATGCTAGAACCTGCAATCATAGAAAGGAAACTAAGTATATAACTAGAAATCGATAATACACGGGAAGAAGACAAGGAAAAAAGGGATAAGTATCTCACAGAAGAACATCTATTGTTCATTTATTAATGCCAATCCTTTCGAACCCTTGGTGAGTTGTCACTAGTAAAAAGAATAAATTGCAGATCACGAAATTTATTTGGGTGCAAGATGTATATGAAGGAACAGGGGACACAAGTGTTGGATACCACAAACCCGGGACCCCGTGATCAGATAATTGGCTAAGTATTGAAAGGGACTGTGGTTGGTCAGGCTCATGGTGTGAAGATATATATAAAGAGTTTCCAATTTGAGAATACATGAGGTCGTGATCATATAGATGCGACTAAATATAGAGCCCCAAAGGGATAATAGAGGGGGGGAAAGAGGAAAAATTAATATTTGTTATACAGTCCTGCGAACAACTTGTATATTGCGGAAATCTAGGTACTATTTGCAACTCGCAGAAGATTCGAAACACAATTTTGAGGTCGTCAATCTGGGAACCCGCAATCGAAAAAGTGTCCAAGTATGGAACAACAAAACGATGGTCGAGACTTGTTTTTGCTAATATATTGAAATTTCTAATAGCTTTTCCATTACCTGGAAAGATCTTCTTTCCATGTTTTTGGACAAGTTCTGTAGGGATGGTTGGTTCTCGAAACTTTTTCTTATTAATGATGATCTTTAGGGCTTTTGCATGATGTCGTTTTAGTATTAAACCTTTGGTTTTTCATATCTGGAAAGAAGTACGAGGATGGGAAGAATAGGAAACAGTGAATAGGAGTTGGAGATTTCGTGAACCCACCAACACAAGGATCCAAAATAGGGTGACAAGGTATCCCCAGAAGACGCGAGGCCCTGATGGCCAAATTGTATAACTCATAACATTTGAATGCATAATGTGTAACATGGAATAGGGAACAATGTCGGAGTTCGGTAGTCAATTTGTATATGGCGGAGGATGGACTGCCGATTCTTTCGTACCAATGTGTTCATTTGTCACTAGTAAGAGTATAGTTAATGTATATTAGGAAGGATGTGAAGTTAGTGGGGATGGAAGGAAGTGACAGATACTTTGAACGAAGTTAATGTATACGAGGATCCCATGGTGGAATTGTAGATAACGAAAGTTTTGAGTGCAAGATGTATATCACGGAACAATAAGAAGCCAAGTTCGTAAGTGCCAACCTGGCAACCGTGACCATACAATTGGATAAGTATGGAAAGGAACATCAATCGGTTGGATTCGTCATGTGAGGATATAGATGGAGACAAATATATGTCAGCCCTCAAACCCTAGAACCATATATCATAGAAAGGTGACTAAGTATACAACCAGAAAGAGATAATGGATGGGAAGAAGAAAAGGAGAGTTAGTATACGCCAACCCGATAAACGCAACCATAAAATTGACTAAGTATGGAAAGGAACAGTGGTAGGTTGGATTCGTCATGTGAGGATATAGATGGAGATGAGGATATGTCAGCCCGCCAACCCTGCAACCCATTATCATAGAAAGGATACTAAGTATATAACCAAAAAGTGATAATGGAATGGAAGAAGAAAAGGGGAAAACGGTTAAGTATCTGACAATAGAAAATCCATTTTTCGTTTATTAATGCCAATTTTTTCGAACCCCGGTTGGGTTCTCAATAGTAAAAGCATAAATTGCAGATCACGGAAGTTCTTTGGCTATAAGATGTATATGAAATAATAGGGGACATAGGTGTTGGATATCGCGAACCCAGGACCTGGTGGCCAGATAATTGGCTAAGTATTGGACAAGAGAAAGTTTTGATATTTATTTTAATATTTTTCATATTAATATATATTATTGGATTATTTCTGTTTCAAATGCAAATCATCTCCCAATTTGCAGGATGTTGCTCGGTTCGCAAATTTTGTTGAAACCAAAGAAGTTTTGAGTGCAGGATGTATATAATGGAACAAGAAGCAACAGAGCTCGAAAGCGCCAACCCGACAACCACGGCCATAAAATTGGCTACGTATGGAAAGGAACAATGGTCATTTGGATTCGTCATGTAAGGATATTTCGCTTCATTGCCACCACCTCTTCCATCCAACTTGCATAAATAAATGGTTCAAATATAAGAGAGATTCTTTAAAATAAACAACAACTTGTCCAGTTTGTCGTCGCTTCCATGTTGTCCAACTTAATTTCGAAGATCAATTATAAATACTGTAATACATATAGTTAATTTGTATATTTCTAATGAAAATTTGATTCAATATTTTTTTTAAATTTAAATTTAAATTTTGTAATTAAATATTGTTGTTAAATGCCATTTTTTGTAATTGAATGTTTATATTAAAAAATAAGAAAAAATTTCCAACCCTGGAACCCATGATCATAGAAAGGTGACTAACTACATAACTAGAAAGCGACCATAGACGAGAAGAAGAAAAGGGGAAAAGGGCTAAGTATCTCACAGAATAAAATCTATTGTTCCTTTATTAATGCCAATATTTTGGACCCCTACTGAGTTCTCACTAGTTAAAGCATAAATTGCAAATCACAGAAGTTCTTTGGCTACAAGATGTATATGACAGAATAGGGGACATAGTTGTTGGATGCCACAAACCCGGGACAAGGTGGCCAGATAATTGGCTAAGTTTTGGCCAAGAGAAAGTTTTTATATTTATTCCAATAATACTCATATTAGTATATATGCATGGATATTATCAAATATAAGAAGCTGCAATATATGCAAGATATTGAACAAGAACATGGCATCAACACTTGAGCTGCCTTGTTGTAATAGTCATGAATTCATTCTATTTACGTAAGTATAGGGATGATGCCACATAAGTATGGCCTATGACAAATGATTCTTCCATGTAAAATGCAAGGAATGAAAAAAGTAGCCTTTATTTAAATTGAAGTACTGGGCAACAAAAGGAAAATCTTGTCATCCATGTTTAACGACACATATAAAAAGGTACAAAATAAAATGAAATGCAATACCAGAGATTGGAAAACGCCATAAAAAAATAAAACCGCAAATATTCTATATTCAAATAAGATGGGTTACAAAATACAGATGAGATTATTTTCCACAATGACTGCAATTTGGCTTGTCGCCGACCAATAAAAAATATGTACAATAATGAAGCTTCTTGACAGTCTTCTTGATGATCAAATTCTTGATTCGTAAAAAAAAATGAGTTGAATATCAGTTTTGAGTCTTGGACTTAATTGGTGCTGCCAACTAGATCTATCCTAGTTTTTTGAATAGCTTGTCTCTTCTAGATATGGCCTACTTGCAGTGGATGGTTATTCAACACTCGATTCTTTGTTAACTATTAATTTCCCTCTGTCGTAAAAAACTTGGGGTTTAATGTGTCTTCCTTGTAATGTTCCTGACTATTGACATCTGAGACAACTTAGAAATGTGATTCAGGCCCAATTCAAAGTCAAGGGAGTCATTTTATGTGATGTTAGTTATGGGGGAAACAAATCCTGTTAGGCAACAAAAGTCAAGAGAGGAAACAAATTCAAGTATGTTGTGATTTATATACTCCCTGTATTCGATTATCTGTTTGGTTGAAAATCCTGCCTGAAGATTTGTATGTTTAACTTCTTTGTTTATTACAGTAAATTGGAAGGAACGTCCAAGCCATATCAAAAATGTTCTTCTATTGAAGTAGATGTTTTCTTCTAGCAGCATAGGTCTGGAAAGTGTATCAAATGTTGCAAATCACATCAAAATATATATTTCGTCATAGGGGTGGCAGATATGGAAGCCCACAGAAAGGTCTAGAATGTTCGAAAGTGATGCCAAATATTACTCTATGCTAGAATACACTCAGTAGGAAATTATAAAATTGGATACCAACCAATGTGAGAATCTATATGGGCGTTTGAATCAATATCCAGAAATTACAGAGCATTTTATGCCAAAGTTGTAACAAAATTGACAGATAGCCAATTTCTATGTCAAATAGTGTTGAATGACCTCTGGATGCAGCAAGAGACTCGACATACAATCAAATTTCGATCCAAGTAGTTTCACCTTCATGCATCCACATAGGCGGTGACCCCAGGCTCCAGATAGCTTCGGCCTCAGACATTGACATTGGCGGTGGAAATGGAAACAGTGTTGGTGACTACACTGAGACAATGCAGTGAACAAGCAGGGTTGTCATTGTCAAAGTAGTTAAACTACAGGATTGCCAGACCTGCAAAGAACATCGAATTTGGTGTTGCTTTCTCACGAAATCTACAATGTTGGTTTGAGTCCATAAATCTTTGGATGTTGGGTGTCCTAAGAGATAATGACCTTGAAATTAGGCTTATGGCAGACATCTATTATCTGACATTGGAGTGTTAATGCAATTGCGATAATGGACGACGAATCAATTGCATTGGCACAAACAATATTAATTTTTTGATTACTTAACATCCTTGAAGGATGTGAACCCCAAATAATGCCTAAAACTTTTCAAACAAGCCTCTGTTAAAAAAAATACATTGTTCTATATTAAAAAAAAAAAAAAAAATTGTATGGTTTGAATTTTTATTTATTTTTATCAAATATCCCATAAAATGCATCAGAAGAAATGCATTTTCCCCATCCGACACAAGGGAAATAGTAGGAAGATTAACATTAGGTTGAAATAGATCTGGAAACACACCACTACATTAAGGACTCTTCTAAAGAATGAAATAATATGATTAAATGAAGGTGGTGGTAAAAGGTTATTTTCAGAAACCAAATCATTACCTGAACACGCGAAACCTCTTACAGAAGGTGGTAGTGTAAAGTAATCATCAGAAAATGTTGCAAAGTCCATAATCCAGTTATATTCATAGGAGTATTCAAATAAAAAATGTGCAGTAGTGATAAAAAGTCTATTTTATGTGGAGTTTGTAACTACATCCAGAGGACAGTGAAAAAACTTTGACAAAGAACATGGATTTATGTCAAGTTTGTTACCACCCCAAGAAGTAGCTCAGCAAAATTTGAAATAGAAACTTTTGTAATTTTAGTATGTCGGTTTATCCACCCATACAGTTTCTCTTACCCGCTTCTGGGTACATTCACGAATGGAGTAATATTTCGCATCCTTTCTTAATGTCATGGACCATTTTGCAAGCCACGGTAAGTGTGACTCCTCTAACAAAGGTAAGTTGTTGTGTGCTCTGCAAAACTCAATACACTTGCCAAATCTGTGTTGTCGGAAGAAACTATATAATTCAACGAAGGAGAATTTTGCACATGACCTGAAAATCCCTTCCAAATCCCAGCAAGAAAACAAATAATATCAACAAACAAATCTCTAGGGAGGCTTTTCAACCAACCAAAGCATCAAATACATGGAGAACACCAACCAGAAGATACTTTTATTTTTCCCATGTCTGAGTTTATGTTGGATACCGTAGTTTTTTTTTGGCTCAAAGCTCACGTCACATAAAATCATTATCTCTTATTTCATTTGGGCCTCAATAGAATCTCTAAGTTGTTTTACATGTCCATGACTAGGAACATTAGAATGAAGGCACCCTAAATCCCAACTCTTTGATGATAGAGAGAAATGGAAATAAGTATTTAAAAGAAACGTTGGAGGATGACAATATGATGTTCTATAGATTTTGGTCTAATTCTTCTAAATCACAGATGCCCTCGATCTTTTTGCTTATTAATGCCAATCTTTTTTAATATGTGCGTTGAATATTGACTAGTAGCACGTAATAACATTCCCATATCCGAGAAGATTGTCAAATCTGACAACATCTAACATATGCATAATATTAAAGAGGGACATGACGTCAAGGCCTCTATGGATGACACGTTCATGGATTGAAGCGAGGTAGTACAATATTACACTGTTACTATCATGAAGCCTTTAAAAAACTAAAAGAGACAATATTGTTTTTTTCAAATTCCAATTGCAGGCAAAAAAAATTATCAGGTCCCATAATATTCACATGTCTATGAATTTTAATGGGAGATGTCCTCGATATTTCCGCTTATTAAAGCTAATCTTTTCGAACCTGTCTAGTTGGTTTTCAATTTTGAAAGAATAATTAATGTCCATTGGGAAGGGAGAAAGGTATCGGGGATGGAGGGGAGTGACAAAATGCTTTTAAACTTTTCTAAACCTGTGAATGCGTGAACCAGCGAAACTTTGAAAACTCGACTAGGTATCGAAAGGCAGGTCAGACAAACAGAGACATCATAGGAAGAGGCAGGGTTGCGAGTTTGAGTAGTGTGGGGTTGAATTGTAGAGCAAGAAAGTTATGGGTGCAATATGTATACACCGAACACGAGTTACCATGGTTCGATAACACCTATCCGGGAAGCCGCGTTCATAAAATTGGATAAGTATGCAATCGAATGGCGATCGATCGGTATCGTGATGTGAAGATATAGATGGAGATAATGATTTTCCAGTTCACCACACTGGGAACCCGTGAGCATAGAAACCTGAGAAAGAATAGAACCAGAAACACATAATAGAGCGAAAGAACAAAAGGTAAAAAATGGGAAAGTTTACAAGAGGAAAGGAAAAGGGAGAGAATAACTATATTGCTCAGAAAACAACACTTACTCTCACAGCTATGAAACCATAGTAAGACAAAAACCATGGAAAAAACATTTCCATCTATGAAATATAGTTGGAGTTCGACAAACTCTCGTTGAAGCCATAAAAGATGCAATTTACACCGACTGCGAAATTTTGTATGTTATTTTATCTTAATAGTATTTTATGGGGATCCAACTACAAAACAATGTAATAACATATCCAACTACAGATGCAACACCCCAACATTGCAAAGCTTAGGCAAACAAGAGAAATAAACAAATAAAAACCTAGTTAATAAGCACCAAAAGGCCCACCTGCAGCCGAAGGACCCGAACCCTATAAAGTTGAATCAAACAACAATAAGCAGCATCCAATGAACAAAGAAGCAAGAACCAACTAGTCGACTAGGAATGTCGCAGTTCCAATCGAAGTTGCAGAACCCCAAACATGCAAACTACAACAAGACGAACATGAAAACAAGAACAACCACAACAAGAAAATAAGAAATCAGTGGAGATGCAAGAAGTGAGCATGAACCAGAGAACCAACAATGTCGTTGAAGTACAATATTGCCCAAATTGACTGCAGAGAACATTTCATATAAAGAAAAACTGGAAGAAAATGTATTGTAACAAGCCTTCTAAGTAAACATTGAATGATGCGAAGCTTGTTAGGTAAACATTTAAGTCTGTGAGAAATGCTTTGTAAACATTTAAGAAAGAATGCAGTGTGGCAGGCCTCTTACATACCAAAAAAACATTATTATAATTTATTATAAAATAAAATTAGTAACAATAGTTTGAACAATAGATAATGTATTCGAAGGATAAACTTTGGATATGCTAGCATATCAAACATTGGGATAAATTTAGCTAGCAGAAAATGCTAAGACAAACATTCGAACTAATGATAGCATTAATCAACCTTTAAGCAATGCATAAGAACAATATATGATTCAAAAAGACTGTGTATGATCAAAAAGTTTGGATATGCTAACATATAAAACATTGAGAATAGAAAAGCCGATAATAAGACCTCCAATCTATTATCCAATCAGATCATTACATATATGGTACCTTTTATTATATAAAAATCAATGTTTTTAGTTCACTAGCTCCAACAATAGATATTATGCAAGTATTTGTGGTCAAAGGACAAATTAATATGAAGTCAATGAATTATCAATCTCTATAGTCCCTCTATACCTACAATAAGGACTAATAAAGAATGTTAATATCTTTATTTTAATAGAGTTTAAAACATGTTTTTATTTGTTAGTACACTTCAAATATTTCTCCCAACACTATTCGTATTCACAAATCTCCCTTTGAATTGGTTAGTTATGTCTTTATGAATTAGATGATTATCCATTTTATCTTTTTTTTTCAAATTTACATCTTTTCTTAAAGTATTTTTTAAAGTTTAATAGTAATTTTAGGGAGAAATGTTTGATTGCATGCTTTAATGGTGCTCTTTATCGGTTTCAAAGATGTTTGAATTTTGTTTTTAAATGGTTATTATCCTTGTAGAGCCTCATGTAGTCTTATGATGCCCCATTTGTAAACATTAATTTAAATGTTATAAATGATATCATAATGGCATTAAGTATATCAATAAATGAATGTGTTTACTAGATAATGTTACAACATATTCTAATAATGTAATTGATGTAATTATAAATAGCATATTTTGAATATGAATTATTTCATTTGTAACATCTAAAATAATCTTGAGTGATTAATCATCTGTCAAACTTTTTTTGTTACTTCTATTAGAAACTCAGTATTGACATATTGCATGAATTTTATTGTAGAAAAAATGGTAATGGGATATATGGAATGCAAACATGTGCATTTTCCTTCCTAGAAGTATGTTAAATAAGCATTCATAATAATGCAAAAATGTGATTTTAAATATTAAATTAATAGGATGAAGATGATTACAATGATGAATAATGTCCACTATAACAAAATTTGGTCTATGAAACGTTAAGAAACATAATGAAATTATTTGGTTTTCTTTAGAATTCTACTTTTGTGCTTAAAAATATCTAAGGGAAGTGTTCCTAAATCACCATAGTTTTGATGAGCTAATAGTTTAGGAAAGTCAACATCATAACAAATATTTTGAAATTGTGATGTTATGTACATGTGCATAGGACATTCTAAGATAAGTTTTTCATATTCAACCCTCTTAGGATAACAAATATGAAAAATTATTTTGACCCATGGTGTTTAGGAATCGTTTGATGCCCTATTTCACTATGGACCTCTTGAGAGTTTTTTCTTATTTCAACAATGTTGATTTTCTTCTTTACGCTAGTTAAAACAGAGAGATAACTTTGATATTATAGATTAGGGTTGATGACCTCCTTATAATATCTCAAATTATTTTCCCTCTAATTATTTATCACACCATAACATATCCTTAAATTTGGATTTAATAATAATTTAAATATTATCATTATTCTCTAGAGTGATGTCTTCCTATATACCCGAGTTATTTAGCCAAGACTTGGCACCTTTGTAACAAACCCACTTTATCCACGAGAGGGTTCAATTAGAGTTTGAAGCAATTTTGTGAAGCCTCTTGACTTCCATTTTTTTTAATCTTTTTCCTATATTTTAGGTACCAAATCGTAGATGTTCTCTCAATGGGGGAAATACTCACTTCTATGAGGAGGATATGCTAGGGTGTATTTCCTTTGATTTTGACATTATAAGTTATTAAAAACTTTTGGATTTGATCTAGCTTTCTCCATGATTCTATAGAGATGTTTTATCCCCAAACTTCACAACCATATAAGATAAGAGAAATGACAAGAGTATCAAGGGAGATTTTCTTCTTATCCCATAGGGAAAGGTTTCCTAATTTAGAATTATTTTCAATCACATAATAAGCTATCCACCCTTCCTTTATACTTTTATTGATGATATAATTCTGATCGATCTTTTGATGAGAGAGAGAGAGAGAGAGAGAAGAGGGGGTAGAGGGAGATAAATAGAGAAAGGGGGGGAGAGTGGAGGAGAGAGGGGGAGGGGGATACAATGAGAGATAAATGGATGGGGATACAAAGTGAGGGGGAGTTCTAGGTCTAGTTCTAGATCATGATATGCATCTAGGTATAGGTCTAGGTCTAGGTATTTCCATGCATTGTTATGTATAATTAATTCGATGTATAGGAGTGTGATAGAGAGAGAGAGGGAGACAAGGAGGTGGGGTAAAGGGAGAAAGTGTGAGGAATAGGGTGATAGAAAGGAAATGGAGGTAGAGATAGGTAAAGAGAGAAAGGGGAGAAAGTGGGGGAGAGAGAGGGAGGGGGATTCAAAGTGAGGGGGAGAGAGGAGTAGATGGAGGAGAATGAGAGAGAGAGAGAGAGAGGAGATAGTGGGAGGGAGGGGGATAGGAAATAGGAAATAGGAGTGCCTTCACGTTGTTGTAACACATGGACATTCCTATAGCGTATGTTCATTCTTAGGAACATGTGAACATTTTTAGAGAGCTTGCACATTCCTATACTGTCTATGCATTCATTAGAATTCAAATTTGTTTGTGCAGTAATGACAACTTTGGCGTATGTGTATGCTGACTTGATTTCCTTAGATTTAGGTTCAGATGAAAAACATAGTGATTTAGTTTGCAAATAGATAAAAACCTTATTTTTTGTGAATACCTCTCTATATCCATATTTTTGAGGTTGTTTTTTCTAGGCTACCGAAGTTAGCTATTGAAGAAACTATAGACATAGATAGAGTCTAATATGTAGATTCCAAATATATAGTTTTGTTTTTAATTAACATTGTTTACTATTTTTAATCTACTTTTGTCTTTGCATATATCAAAATGCTATAATACATACCTCTTTTATTTCCTCTATAATTTTTTTCCACTTAACCATTTCTAAAATGAGTTATATGTCGCATAATAAGAGATCAATATATATGATCTAAAAAGAAAAATAAATTATTTTTATCATGTTAAGACCCTTCTAGCCTACACGGATGGAAGGCATTGTAATTTCAAGGATATATTGACTATCATAAATTTTCAAAAAAATGCACCACACTAGAACAATGGGTTTTCGGTAGTTATACAAGAATTTGGAATGAAATTCCATCATTAAGGTGCTCAACACCTGCATGAACAGAGACATATACCTTATATTTTTCTAAAAAACAACATACCACTGTTAGGAAAAATAAAATTTCACATAGTTATTCACAATTTCTATGAACAAAAGTTGTATATTCGGAAATCTAATTCAATTTCCTATATGTTTCATATTTTAACACAATATTCAAATTCATTGTATAAGTACCTTGAATAATCCCTTCAAGTTAATAGATTGTTGTTTCTCCATGTTTTCATTTCCACTAAAGCATCATGAGAGAATATCATTAGCTTGTACTCACCCATTTATAGGGATAGGATGGTGATGTCAATGTCACCAATAAAAAGAAACTATAGATCATCTCATGTTGCAATGTCCACACTCCAAGGTGGTATGGAAAGAGATGGAAATATTAATATGGAGTGGGAAGGAAGAAATCTTGAAAATTCCTTTGGAACCTAATGTAATAGAAAGGATACTTCCAAGATTAGATAACTTCCACTTAACATAGTCTAGGGACTATGTCTTTCTAGAAATTTAAATTTGTTTGAAGACAAAGAGACACTTCCCCTCAAATGTGTTGTCTAGTCCTTAGATATTTTAAATTCCTACCCACAAGTGCAAGAAAAATATATCTCTCATATGAAAGGTGAAGTGTCTATAAATAAGGATATTCCATGGGATTATTTTTAAGGTGCCTCATAGTGGAACCCCTCTAAAAGAGGCTCAAGAGGCATACTATACTTATAGTCAGATCACAATATTTCTTTTAAATATGAAATTGGTCAAGAAAATAATAATTTCTATGAATTGATTCCTTTAAACATGGTCTTGAATCTTGCACAAGAATATGGTGTAACCCAATTACAAATTTTTGGAGACTAAAATCTAGTTATCCAATGGAGGAACAAAGAAATTTCACTCATGAATTTTACATTACAACCCTTGTATTAGGAAATTTTTGATCTACTGACATCTTTCTCATATACATATCTATCTCATATTTATAAGGACAAGGATAGTGGTGCAGATGGACTCTCCAAATTTGGCGACGAACTGGAACAAGGAACCTGGATTGTTTTAGTAATCTAGAATGGGCATACTAGAATATATAATCATGACCCATGGAACTGACTATAACTATTATAATTTCTATCTTAGCTTTTGTATAATGATCGACTTTCACTAATCTGTAGATGAAAGACTAATGTTCCTTTTTTAATTCCTTTTTGTTTCTTTTTTATGTAACTATATACGAGCTTACGTTTTTTTGGCGATGAAGGATTAGACATCATAATGTCATGTAAAGTGCTTAAAAGTACTTATGAATTCCATGGGCACCTGAAAATGTATTTTTTTTATACTAATGGAAATGCATATCTATATATAGAGAGAGATATATAGATATATATATAAGAAGAAATGACATAGATCCATATTAACTCTAGTAGAAAGGTATAAGTCCCTCGAGGGGAGAAATTTTTTTAGATTAGGAAAGGTTTGCACCCTCTTCGTTCATGATAGAACTATATTTAAGCTAGAGATATGTCGAGGGGGCATGATAGATCTAAATTTAAGGTGGATATATGCTCATGATCCAGCCTGATTTTAGCCATTATGGATATCCATAGATAATTAGTTCTTGACAAAAACCATATTGGAAATTTTCTTTCTCTTTTTAACCTTAAGACAAAGAAGACTAGGAGAAATGACCTACTACATTTCCCTAAATGTGTTTATGTTTCATTACATGCACCAAACCCTTGGTGCAATCCATTTTTTCCTTACTAAGGATTATTATATAATAAAATTATATTTATATAATTTATAACTTCTAGCTCCAGGTGTACACGTATTTGCAAGGTTTGAACTAGTGAGATCACAAGGAGTGCCTTAATAGTGCACCTTATCACTAACTGATCTACACTTTCGGATCTGGGTTAGAAGAGTTGAAAATCCCTTTTGAGTTAAGAAATGTTGTAGTAAGCCTATATGTGAAAGTTATTGCCAATTTTAAGATCACTAAGGGCTCATCGGAAGAAATTAACTATAATATAGGAGTCAAGCAGGGTTCTCCCCTATCCACTACGTTTTTTTGCGTCTATATTGATAAGTTAGAAGATTGTTTGGAGGATGTAGGTTGTGTTGGCTTGACTCTTGCTAGTATATTCATCATCCTCATTCTCTATGTTGATGATCTTGTTCTTATGTTGAAGAGTACCTATGACCTAGGTAAGAAACTAATAACCCTCAATGACTTCTCCACTAGCATGGGGCATGACTGTGAACACTAACAAAACAAAGTTTATGATAATTAAATCAAAAAGGATCACATATGATATTTATTTTTTTATGACAACAATAGATTGGAGGAAGTTCCTTCATACAAGTATCTTGGAATTAATATCCACCATAATATCAATTGGAACTATAACAATGAAAAAAGGATAAATGGAGGGTGGAAATCTTATTCTGAGCTAAAAGAAAATTATAATAAACTCTTATTTCACACTCTTGTCACTTTGGTTATATATCTAGAGAATCCTACAAAGATCGAAAATAATTTTATAACTTAATATCTCAAAATTAAAGGAAATATACTCAATTCTATCCTCGTATAAGCAATCATTCCCCCCATTGAGAGCATGTCTATGATTATATATGTAGTGTACAAGAACAAGATAAACAACATGGATGTTAGGAGGTTCCCCAAAATTGCTTCAAACTCTATGGCATAAAGATTGTAAATCTTGGCTAAATCATAGGGGAATACAAGAAGAAGTCATTGGCTAAATCAAATCATTGGGGATGGAATAAAGATGTCAAATTAAGATACTAGAAGGAGGTGGTCCACCCTAATTTAGAAGATCAAAATTACCTCTTAGTTTTTAAAAGTGCAAGGAAGAAAGTCAACATTACTAAAATAAGAACAAACTCTCACGAACTGCACAATGAAAGTGGGCATTGAACAACTCCCAAAACACCATGGGATAATAGAATCTGTCACCTTTGTTAATTTTAGCTTGTGAGGACCACACCCCTCTTAATATGGTTATATTTTGGACAATAAAAATTAGTAAAAAATGACAATTTACTTCATTATTTAAAATATACATAATACCATGATCATAATTATATCTTATAAAAAAAAACATTAAAAATATATATACAAAATCAATATGTTTTAAAATTAATAAAACTTTAACAATTTTATTGAAAACATTCCTAATATTAAGATGAACAACCATGACAACAAAGTCCAATGACAAAAAGACAACGATGGCATTTCTAGCGATGGAGAATATATTGACATATATCTTCGTCTGTCTGCTAGCTTTTGCCTCTCATTACCATGATATTACTAAGGATCAACATAATAATATTTTACAATATTTAAATAAATTCATTTGTACGTATGGCTGCCGGCCAACCTTTATTTCTCATTACCAGAATAGCATCTCACAAAATTTAAATACATTCATTTTGAATATTTGATGTATATTGATTTAATACTATCAAAAGGTTCGTTATAAATAGGTTCGGTCTATACCTATAGAGTTATAGGTAGAGTTCAAAATAAAAAATTAAAAAA
>SNQJ01S0046587.1:48660-80702 GCA_010110895.2 Picea sitchensis | reverse complement strand
CCCCCCAAAAAAAAAAACCTAATGCTATCCTATCAGTATTTAATTCATCCATCTACTAAGGACTATGAAGTTAATAACATTTAAAAAGAAGATAGGGGCTTATGTACAAACTATGTACAATACAACCTTTAGATTAAAGTTATACTAATCCAAGAGGATCTTTGGAGATGGCATTAGCCTCCATATATTAATTACATCTCTTTTAATTAAATTCAAATTTGAAAAGGGTGGGCTCTCCTTCGTAGGATCCAAATAGGGCTTCATAAATGCGTTGGTTGATGTGCTTCTCTCCAGCCTGTCCTCCTCTTTTAATGTTGAGGTAGATGCTCCTGCATCATACTCCTATGGAAAAGAATTCATGGAATCCCTTCCGTGAGATCTTGCACTATATTTCCTTTTTTATGGATCTTTGCTTCACTTACCCAGCTGATATCTTCTTCTTGATGGCCTTTCCACTTCATACGATATTCAAAATAAGTCTTTCTTCTGGTACTTTTGCCAATTCTTTGATCTATGATCTTCCCCATCAGTGGCTTCTCTTCTACATGATTTTTTTTTTACCATATGATTTCCTTTTGTTCATATAATACTCGTATTTCATCTTCCCTATAAGGATACAAGTGTGTAACATTAAAAATAGGTGATATTCCCACATTGTCTGGTAGCTCAATTTCATAAGCATTTTTTGAAAAATTTCTAAGGATCTTGCATGGTCCTATATTTTTCATTCTTAGTTTGTTATATGTTCCCCTTGGGAATCTTTCCTTTCTCAAGTGTGATAAAAATTGATATCCCACTTCACATTGAATCTCTCTCCTATGTTGATCAACTCTGTCTTTGTACTTTTTATTGCTATCTTGTATTTGTTCCTTGATATCGGCATGAAGTTTCTACATCTCTAGAGAAAACTCTTTATCTCTTTCACTTCTAAACTCATTATGTACCAAACATATTAGTTATGATATCCCTCTTGAGTGCATCCTATACATAATCTGGAATGGACTTCTCCCAGTTCTCCTATTTGGTGAATCATTGTATGCAAATTCTGCTTGTGGAAGAATCTGATCCCACTGACTGTGGTGCTCGGTGACTAAGATCCTCACCAAATTTCCCAAAATTTTGTTTACCAACTCAGTCTGTCCATATGTCTGAGGAATATATGCTAAGATGAAGGAAAAATTTGTCCCCAATTTCTTCCAAAGTGTTCTCTAGAAATGACCAACAAATTTGGTGTCCTTGTCTGAAACAATGCTCCTAGGAAATCCATGTAGCCTCACAATTTATTTAAAAAATAGAATATCTATCTGTGTAGAATCATTTTTCTTTTGGAATGGTATAAAGTGTGCTATTTTGGAAAGTATGCCAACTACCACAAATATGGAATCACATCCCCTCTAGGTCCTTGGCAATCCCAACACATAATCCATGTTGATAGAATCCAAAGTCCTATTTGGAATAGGAAATGGATGATAAAGACCAATGTTATGTTGTATTCCTTTTGCATACTAGCAAATTCTGCATTTGTTCACAAATTTCTTCACTTAAGATCTCATTCGTGGCCAATAGTATGAGCTATTGAACTGTGTGAATGTTTTATCGTGGACAAAGTGTCCTTCTAAGCTGCCACTATGCTTCTCTTTCAACAGATTGTCTCTCATTGAGCACTTTAGTATGCACAATTTTCTCCCCTTGAACAATAGTCCATCATGAATTAAATATTCTATCCATGGGATTCTATCCCTTAGTAAAGGATTTGCATAGGCTTCATAAGCTTCTTTTAAATCTGCATCTTCACCACAAATTTCCTTAAGGTGTTCAAAACCTAATATTTCCACTTTGAATTCTTTCATAATCAAACACCTCGTACTCAAAGCATTTGCAACTTTATTTTCACTACCAAAAATATGCTTGATGACAAAAGTGAAATTTTGCATAAATTCCACCCACTTTTCATTCCTATGATTCAACTTCTCTTGTTTGGTTATGAACTATAGAGCTTGATTATCACTATAGATCACAGACTCCTTGGGAATAGGACAATGCCTCCATTTTTTCAAGGATTGAATCACTGCATATAATTCTTTTTCATATGTGGAGTACTTTTTCTTGGTATCATTCAATTTCTCAGTGAAATATGCAACATGTCTATTATCCTAAATTAAGACTCCTCCAATTTATACTCCACTAGCATCATATCTTACCTGGAATGTCTTTCCAAAATCTAGCAGAACCATAATTAGTTGTTCTTTGATCGTATCCTTCAATATCCCAAATCTTGTTTGAGCCTCTTCTGTCCACTTAAAAGAGTTGTGTCTCTTATTCATAATGTCTAATATTGGTGCACATATACCACTAAAATTTCTAATGAATTTCCTGTAGAAACTTTCTAATCCATGGATAATTCTTACCTCGAATATACTCCTTGGTGATGGACAATCTCTGATATCTCTCACCTTATCTGGATCCATCTTCAACTCATTTGAATATATCACAAAACCCAAATATATGAGTTATGTATTCATAAAAGATGACTTCTTTAAAGTTATCAACGACTTCTCTTGTTGCAACCTTCTCATTACTAATGTCATGTGTCTCAAATGTTCCTCCTCAATTTTACTGAAGACTAGTATAGCATCCATATATGCAATGACAAATTTACCTATGAGGTCTTTAAGTAATTCATTCATCAATCTCATGAATGGGCTTGGAGAATTTGTTAAGCCAAATGGCATAACAAGCCACTCATACAACCGTTCATTTGTCTTGAATGTTGTTTTTCATTCATATCCTTCTCTCATCCTTATTTGGTGATAACCACTTTTCATATCTATCTTTGAAAAATAACTTTCTCCACCTGGACAATCCATAAAGTAATCCATACTAGGTAAATGAAATATGTACCTGATAGTGATCTTGTTGATGGATCTGGAATCTGTACACATTCTCCATCCTCCATCCTTCTTAGGACTCAATATAGTTGGTACTACACATGGGCTTAAGCTCTCCTTGACTAAACGCTTTTCTAATAGATATTGGACCTCGTTCTTGACTTATTCATTCTCTAGAGGTGTCAACCTATATGGTTCTTTGTTTTGAAAAATGTCTCCAGGAATAAGGTCAATGTGATGACCGATTCTCCTAGTGGGTGGCAATGAGAAAGGTAACTCATCCACTACTATGTCAACAAAATTATCTAGTAGTTCCTGAATTTCTTTAGGCAGATCATCCACAATAGTTATTGTAAGGATGACTTTAGGATTTATCACTACAACAAACTGCATGTCCTACTCTTTCTTGAGAAGTATTCTTGAGTTGGCTTCTTCCTTCACCTTCTTATCCTCTATTAGTAGCAACATGTGTGTTTGTTCATTCTTCTCTAAGGTGTAGGTGTTTTTCTTCCCATCATGTGTGACATTTTTGTCAAACTTCCATGGGTTTTCCAATAAAACATGACATACATCCATGGGAATTACATCACACAATATCTCATCCTTGTATCCTCTTATTTTAAATTCAACTTGGCATTGCTTACTTACCATTACTTGGTTTCCTATTTGTAACCATAATACCTTATATGGATTTGGATGTGTAGTAGTCTCCAGCTCCAAAATTTCCACCATCTTTGTGGATACTATATTACCAGTTCTCCCACTATTTATAATCACCTTGCAAACTATATCCTTAGTTGATCCAAATTGGATCCAGGAAAGACTAAAAATCAAAATTATTTGAATCAGATGAAACCAATGCCATTGTGTCTATCTCATCACACTGATTTCAACCATATAATTGTTTCCTCAAACATAGACCATATGCAAAAGTTATCGCGTTCTGATCAAATTCCCAAAAAGGCAAAAAGTCAATTGGTCAAAGTCAACAGTCAAAGTCAATGTTGACGTCAATAGTACAATAAGTGACGTGAGAATGACGTTATCATGCTAACGTGACATCACCAGGAGGTGAAATGTGTCACTCAAATTCAGCATTTATGGGATGAGTTCGCACCTATAAGGATTTGACACATGGCACTATACGGATGACATGTGGCAGTCTATACATGATGTGGCCCAATGGAAATATGACACATGGTAGTACAAATGACAGTTAACCCATATGAATGTTGACGTGGTAGTGGGACTGTGCAGTACAGACATGACATGTAATGACACATAGTTGTACGATAGATGACGTGGAAGGTGATTGGGTAGGTGACAGGGTTGTATGGAAGCTGACATGGAAACTCACTGGGTTGTATGGTGGTGATGTGGCATGCTGAATATACCCTGAATATGTTTGTGATTGTATGGTATGAACCAATCAGAGGGTGACATGTGGACCAATCAGAGGGCACCACTTAGCACCCCAGATTTTGGCTATGTCGGCTAAAAATTTCTTTTTAACATCTCAGGGATTCTAACCCCTGACCTCCCTCGATGCTAGTGACTTCATAGAAACAGGTAGACAGGTCCAGCTACCTGGAAGGTCTCAACCATATACCACTGGAGTTGCATTTGAATTATCCTATGGAGTGTAGTTTGACATAAGCCCTAGTCGGCGGGGGCTAGCCCCAACCGACCAGGGGCTAGAGAATAGGGCCTAATGACTAGGAGTTAACATATTGCAGGCGAGTGGAGGTTTGGAGGCTTAGACACATGGGTCATAGCCGTGAGACCAGGAGCTACGACCGGGGGAGCCAAAGCCCACCAGTCTAGCAATTAGTGACATGGAAAAGTGCATGTGACTAGGGGCTTGAAGAAAAGGGGATCCACCATGTCTATACACAAATTTTGGTTTTTAAAACATATAATATAATTTGTAAATTATTTTAGCTTGATTTTGGGAAATTTTGGTCATTTTTGGGGGATCTGGAGCCCTTTTTGAGGCCATATATTGGGAGGAAGTTGGGAGGTTTATTCCCACTTCAAATATATATAAAACAGAGGTTCTTGGTAGCCTTGGAGAGGTTCATAAGAGGATAAATGTTATATAATTGTGAATCCAAAGTCAGATTTTATGCAGGGAAGCCAATGAGGAGAGGAACTTTGTGGGCCAATTCTGGGAGCTTCGCTCAACTGTTTTCAGTGCTGTCAGTTGTGTTGGGTTCTTGAGGTTGCGCAAAACACATATAAACCAGTTTTTAATCCATTCGACACTTTTCTGATGTACTTTTCAAGCATTAAAGAGAAATAAGAAAACCTCATCCACTGAGACAAAAGGCCCAGATACATAGGAAATCTTGTTGAACTCCATTAACAAATTTGTTGTTATGGTTTTTTAAGTATTTGTGCTTACTTTCAGATCTTCATTATTATTATGGCTTCCATGTTATATCATTATTTTCTTCCTCTTTATTAAATTCCTAAATGGTTAATGAACTCATTCTTTAAAAACTTAACCATAGTATTAAAAGATATTTTTGGATCAATTGGTATCAGAGTAGGTTCAAGGTTGGTTTTTGAGATTGCATGATTACCAGGGAAGAGTTGAATCATGGTGAAGTCAATTCTTACGAAGAGAATCCTGAGATTGGATCGAGAAAGAGGAATTATCAAAGTGAGAAGATGGCATCGGAAGAGGGAATTTATCATAACGAGATAGATTTTCAAAAGAGATTCTTTTCCATGTCAGAGATGGTAAAGGTTTTATATGAGGATTACTTGGAGAGGAAGAGATTGATTCTAGGTGAATCTTCAAAATTAAAAAGTGAGGAAGGAGAGGATCCTACTAAACCTCCTCCTTCAGCTCCTTCTTCTCCATCAACTTCTTCTTATCCAAGTACAAGTTCCAAATCCACCACAATAAAGCATTCCCATAAACATAAACATTATATGCATTTACTTAAGATTTATGTGAAGTTTGAATTACCCATGTATGATGGTGAAGTCAATGCAAAGATTCTTGATAACTGGTTCAGACAGATGGAAGTTTATTGCAATGTGCAACAAATCAAGGATCAGGAAACTCAAATTAAATTGGCATCGCTTCGAATTGTAGTCACAACACTCATTTGGTGGCAAATCAAGTTGCAAAATGGCACGCAACAAGTGGGGAATGTATTTCCATCATGGAAATGTTTTTTTTTCTGCACTTTAAAAAAATATATATCCTTTGGGTTATAAAGATAAGGCTTTAATTGAATGGCAAGGTCTTAAACTAATAAAGGGAAATACAATGTAAGAATACACATATGAATTTTGTAATATGGAATTAATGTTAGGCATTCCATTACATACCCAAGAAACTCTTATGAAGTATATAGGAGGTTTACCAACACACATTCGTAACATTGTATTTATGTTTGGACCTACTAATATTGATGAGGTTTTTGTTCAAGCTACATACATTGACTAAGGGAAAACATGAGTTGGTGTATCAGGGGAATCGTCTTCAAGAAAAGAGGACAAAATGAAGGGGAATGGAAAGAAAGAAAATTCAGTGACAAAAAGGAAAGAGAAGCTCTCTTGTAAGTAATGCAAGAAAGAAGGGCATGATGATGGCCATTGTTGGCAATTACATCCTGAGAAGAGACTGAAGTGGTTCAAAGAGAAGAAAGGGAGGAAAACAATTGCAACAACAACATGGCCAATGGACTTGTGATTGGATTCAAGTGACGAGTTTAAAATCACAACATTTGGTTTGAGAGGTAAAATTGGTGATGGATATGATTCTAGAAATAAATTGTTTCGCATAAGGGTCATAATGAAGCATACTAAGGTCGACACAATGATATATAGTGTATCTCAATATAACTTGATTTCAGAGAAAGTGGTTAAACAATTGGAATTAAACAATCAGATGCATCATAAAACTTACTCACTTAAATGGATAAGAAACAATCATAAATTGCACATACAAAGCAATGGACTTTAGAATTTTCAATTTCATCAAAATTTGTTGATGAGGCAATGTGTGATGTGGTGCCACTCAATGAATGTAGAATGGTCTTAGGTATTCCTTATTTGTATGATTGCAAAGCAATCTTATACAGGGAACATAATCAATATCACTTAATAAAAGAGGACAATGAATATGTTGTACATGCTCATCACTGAAAACAAAATCAATATCTTCAAACAATAGAACAATTAAGGAATGTGACTCATCCAAGAAACACACCTAAAATTTTTCCAAATCAAGCAGTTGATCTTCACCATGAACATGAGATGATTGTAGAATGGAATTTCAATCATACTTTGCATCAAGATAAGCTAATTTCATGCAAGTACTAAAACCATATTAGCTTTGCAATCATATTTTTGGGGTTATCATTCCTAATGTTATCAACATGGATGGTAGTGGCTTCAGTAAGATGTGATAGAGTACAACTGGCTAACAGTATGCTGTCAGGTGTCATGGTTTTTTTGCAATTGTTCTTGATGAGACAGGTGCACATGATAGAGTTCAAAGATAGAGAACAAGTGGGGTAGCCTAATCCATACTTGATGACTGGTTAGTACCCTTTTGGAGGACAAAAAGGTCTTAGTGGGGAGGCGTGATCCAAAATGGATCCAGGAAGGCCTAAAAATCAAATCTATTAGAATCAAATGAAACCAAAAACATTGTGTTTGTCTCATTGCATTGATTCTGGCCATATAATGTTTTCCTCAAACAGACACCGTATGAGAAAGTTATCGCGTTCTGATGAAATTCCCAAATAGGGAAAAAGTCAACAATCAAAGTCAACATTGACGTCAACAATACGACAGGTGACATCAGCATTAAATCAAGATGATGTCAACATGATGAGGTGGTGTCACTCAAATTCAACGTTTATGGGTTGAGTTGTCACCTATACGGATTTGACACATGGAACTGTACGGATGACACATGACAGTCTGTACATGACATGGCCCAATGGCAAGCTAACATGTGGTAGTATGGATGACAGTTGATACATACAAATGTTGGTGTGGCAGGGTAACTATGTAGTATGGACATGACGTGGCAGGACACATGATTATATGACATATGACATGGCACGTGAATCGACAAGTGACAGGGTTGTATGGAAGCTGATGTGGTAGCTCACTGGTATGTACGGTGGTGATGTGGCATGTTGATTGTACACTGATTGTGGTGGTGATTGTATGGTACGAACCAATCATATGGTGAACCATGGCCCAATCAGAGGGTTCCACGTGGCACCCCATATTTTTCCTATGTCAGCTAAACAATTTGTTATAACATCCCGAGGATTCGAACCCATGACCTTCGTGGGTGCTAGCGACTTCGGAGAAGCAAGCATACTAGTCGGGCTACCTGGAAGGTATTAACCATATACCACCATAGTTGCATTTGAATTAGCCTATGGATTATAGTTTGGGATAAGCCAAGGTCAGTGGGGGCCAACCTCGACGGACCAGCGGTGAGAGAATAGGGGCTAATGACCAGGAGTTAACCGATTAAAGGTGTGTGGAGTTTTGGGGGCTTAGACACATGGGTCATAACCATGAGACCAAGAGCTATGATCGGGGGAGCGAGAGAGCGTCGGTCCAATAATTGGTCACATGGGAGAGAGCATGTGACCAACAACCTAGAGAAAAGGGGTTGTGCCTAATCTATTGAAAAAATTGGGTTTTTAAACCATATAATATAGATTTTGAATGATTTTAGCTTGATTTTGGGAGATTTTGGTCATTTTGGGGGGATCTTGAGAGATTTTTGAGGCCAGATCTTGGGAGGAGGTTGGGAGGTTGAATTAGAATTCAAATATATATAAACTAGAGGTTCTTGGAAACTTTGTAGAGGTTTAGAAGAGGATAAATTCTATAGAATTGTGAAGCCAAAGTCATTTTTTATGCAGGGAAGCCAATGAGGAGAGGAACTTTGTGGGCCAATTCCAGGATCTTCACTCAACCATTTTCAGTGTCGTCAGTTGTGTTGGGTTCTTGAGGTTGAGAAAAACATAGCAAGACCATTTGGTAATCTGTTTGACATTTTTATGATGTACTTTTAAAGCATTGAAGAGTAATAAGAAAGACTGACCCACTGAGACAAAAGGCTCGAAGACGTAGGCAATCTTAACGAACTCTGTTACCAACTTCGTTGTTATGGTTTGTTGATTCTTTGTGCTTTCTTGGATATCTGCATTATTATTATGGTTTCCATGTTATATCATTAATTTCTTCCTCTTTTTGCAATTCCTAAATGGTTAATGAGCTCATTATTTAAAACTTAACCATAGCCTTAAACTATGTTTTTGGATCATTAGTCGTGCAAGAAGTCCTAAACAAATTGTTTCTCTCTATTGGTGCTTCCACCTCCTTATTTGTTTTCAAGAGAATTTTCTTCATTATGAGGGACTTCTCATCTTCAGTATCTTCTGCTTCAATGTTCACTTTTTGTGCTTCAGAAATGTGAGCTTCTCCTCCTCCTTCTTTATTTTTCTCTGGGAATTCCCAAGACATATTTCCTGTCTTTCCAAAGGCATATAACTTCACCTCTCCTCCTATACCTCTTCCTCTTCCTCGAGGAAAATAACTACTTTCACCATGTTGTCTTCCTTGGGAACTTCTTCCTCTATCTATATGACTGTGAAACTTTTCAGTATCAGATTTGGGCTTCTGAGCCTTGTCATGCACAATTCCCTTACCGTTGTCTGGGATTTTTACTCCACCTCGTTGTCTTTTCTTTCTGTCCAATTTATCCCCTTCTTTCAGGGAAACCCGATAAGCATCTTCAACTGTCCTCATAGTCACCATGTTGATTTCATCCCAGATTTCTTACCTCAGGACATTAATGTAGTTGGAAACCTTCTCCTCATCTCTTTCATGATGTCCAACTCTAATGTTCAACCTATAGAACTCTTTTGTGTATTCTCTTACTATCAAACCCTTTTGTCTCAGGTTTTGTAGTCTCCTAAATAGATTTATTTTATACTATGAATTCATCCTTTATCTTGGCTATGATTCTTTCCCATCTTTTAATTTTATGTTTTCCTTTGCTTCTTCTACCAGCCTATAGTTCATCCGACCATAGTGTCGCATGTCCCTTTATCCTTGTGACATCATGTTTTACCTTCTTCTCATCATCAACCTATTCATATTCAAAGTATTTTTCTAAGGCTCTTATCCAGTCCAACAACTCTTCCACATCAAAATTTCCTTCATACATTTGTATTTCTATTTTTTCTCTTGCTCCCAGTTTTACAAAAGATTTCAACAAGCATTCTTTTGCAACATCGTCTCTTGCAGCTCTTTCAACTTCCAGTTATTCAAATTCCATCTCACTAATGTCAACCAGATCTAGTGCTCTTCTTTGTGCAGTTTCTATGGAATATATCCTTGCACAGAGTCTCCTCATTTACTCCTCCATTGATGGATTTGTAAAAATTACGTCCCCGTATCCTTTTGGAGGCATGGTGCTAAGATTTCTTTATAGAGAGATTAAATTGTGGCTCTGATACCACTTGACACAAACCCCCTACCTCTCCCAGGTTCTGCTCAATGTCTCAGTCAAGGATTGATCACTTTTGGTTTCATATCGACTCTTAGGCTCTCATTGAACCCCAAATTTTAGTTTACATGTGCCCTCCTTAGTTCTATATCCAGGTTCTTTGAACCCTGCAGGAACTTTCCTGACACCTTTTCCCTTTTAAAAAAAAATATAAAGGAGAGGTGCTAGCTCCCTCCATCGGGCTCCTTTCCTCATACGATCTTGGGATGTGACCTATGACTTAAACCAAAAGGTTTTCAGCCTTCAACTTAGGGACTCTTGGCAACCACTCTTCCTTTCAACTCCTGAAGTGATATACCTTGAACTCATGAGATTTCTCCACGTCTCCACTTCCAAATTGTCGATCAGGATGAGTCCCTGTCTCTAGGATTCAGACGAACACTGGTCTATTCTCCCTTCTCCCCTTTCTGTTAGAGTTCTCTTCTTCTGAACTGAGGGATCTTATGCCATGTTCCCTACTTGATCTAGTGGTCCAGATTGACCCTTTCCCTTCATCTTTGGGACTTCAACGAAATGGTTCTTTGCTCCTCGCAATTCTCACAAATATCTAACCTCCTGAATAAATGATCAATCGATGTGTGTCCATGACATATCAACATCCGTGGTTACTTTTCTCCTTCGGGACTTCGGCAGTCCCACTCCTTATACACCTTTTAAAATCCCCAAATAGACTAAGTTTCGAAGGGTCCTAATGGCTATCCTTTGTGCAACTAATCCAAATCTGACGGTCGACATCTTCCTAGAGATATCCCATGGGAAATTCATTGCCAATTTCTTGAAACTCTTCCCTTCAAGTAATTATGGTCGCTGGCCCTCCTAAGCTTAATTTACTAAGGTAAATGAGACCTTTGTCTGCCATCTGTGCACTCCTCCTGCATTTTAGAATGTTGGAGCATAGAAAATTTCTAAGTCTTCCTTGGTACTCATGGTAGATATATCTGCTGATATTGGATTATTTAAGGTTTTTAAACCCTTGAGTGCACTCCTTGTGTCCTTGGAACTCTACAACAATAAATTCTTCTCACGTTCACAAAAGTCTGAGAATGACTTGTCCTTGCACAAGATATTAGAAGAGAAACAATTGAAAATTATTCTAACTCTATAGATTCATGTATTTAACCACAAAATACATTCACAAGAACAAGAACAAATATAAACAAAGAATTTAAATGAACAGAAATACTACCATTCATTTAGATAAACACAACAACACTACACATTGGGATTAAAGCTCCTCTTTTCTTTTCATTCAAATGATAAAATACATATATACAAGCAATCCTCCACTTCTCTTCAACAAATCATACAATGATATTTGGTGTCCCAACAACAGGAAGTCTCTCTTTCTCTCAATAACAACCATTACAAAATGAGAAACAAATTTTACAAATGAGATAAAACAACCCCTTTGGGCATAATATGCAAGCATATATACAAGAGGTGATTCATCAATGTTTCCCCCCCCCAACAACCTAATGCTATCCTATCAAGATTTAGTGTATCCATATACTAAGCACTATGAAGTTAATAACATTTACAAAGAATATATGGGATGATGTGTAGCCTTTGTACAATACAACCTTTACATTAAAGTGATACTGATCCAAGATGATCTTTTGGGATGGCCTTAACCTCCATACATTAATTACATTTATTTTCATTAAATTCAAATTCGAAATGGGTGCACTCTCATTTGTAGGATCCAAATCAACTTCATAAATGGGTTGGTTGATGTGTTTCTCTCCAACCTATCCTCCTCTCTTAATGTTGATGTAGATGCTCCTACATCACTAACTCACTCTTCCCATCTAAAGTTTGACTCCCCACACTATAAGTATGTGAACTCTAATCATCCTTCCGTTGTTCACCCTTTGAATCCTCCCAGTCCTCATCCTCTTCAACTAACATCGATCCATGATCCAATATTCCATTGGATCCTCTCACATGATTTCACTCCAACATGTATATCCTATCATCTTTGACACCAATGTTGAATATAGTGTGAGGGATATATTCCTCTAAACATATGACTAACCTTCCCTTTTTGAAAAGTAATGGAAAAAACCCATGTCCTCGAAAACTGGAACTCAGAACAAGTTATTCTTCAGTTCTAGTACATGTAACACATATGACACATCTAGAAATCCCATCGACTCTAGTTGGAAAATGATTGTCCCAAATCCCTCTACACTACACCTGGCATGAGTGTTAAGCTCCATATGTAGATATTATTCTATTTCTAACCATCTAATGAACAAATCATGTGTCCCTATCATATGACAAGAAGCCCCATTGTCCAATTACCAGGAATTCCTTGACTTGGTGTTGGTAGAGAGGTAGGATATCATTGATAATTCCTTCTCAAAATTTTCTATAAACTCATCTAGTTGTGTCTCTATTGATTTTGTTGTCCACATCTTCCCTTTCCCCTTGTTCTTAGAACATTGTGGTACATAGTGTTAATACTTGTGGCACGTGGAGCACTTGATTTTACTCAAGTCCTTCTTACCTGGCTATGTTGTTGACTCCTCACTATTACCCTTGGAAGCCTTTCCTTTTCCCTTTCTTTTATTATTGACAATGTTTGTTGTGGAGCCTCATTATGAGGGACTTGTATTGCGGTTGTGGATCATTGTGGATATTTTATTTTGAAAGAGGATATTGTGAGAGAAAGAAGAGGAATTTACAATGGGTGTGTGTTTGGTTGTATCTCTTAATTTTGTTGGATAATAATAAGGAAGGGCTTGGAAATTTCTCTGGTGGATGTAGCCCACACTGGGTGAAGGACGTATATCTTTATCTCTATTGTATTTTGTATATTTTGTGTTTTATTTCTGCATTTGTTTTTATTTTATTTCTTCGCGATCTTGTTTTTCTAACAAACAAGGGACATTTTCTCTTCCTATTCATCTCCCTTCTTGTTTTCTTTAGACTCCTCCCAAGTATCATCTTGGATGCAATCATCCTAAATCCTCTGCCAATATGGGAGATGTTCCCAAGTGAAAACTCCCTTCAATGGTTCCCAAGACTTGGGAAGACCATTCAATGTCAAATCTAAGAGTTGTACATCCTCCATATTATCCTATATGGTTGCAATATGATAATGTACCTGAGTCATCCTCATGAAATATATGATAACATCATGATATCTAGACATTTGCACCGATTTGAGTCTATTTCTTAAGACTATGTTCCTATTCATGTAAGTTCTCTAGAATAAACCTACTAAGGCATCAAACATATATTTAGTAATATTCTTCTTAGATAGCTAAGGAATTAGATGATCCTTCATTGAATCCAAAATAACCTTCTCATCTTTGATCTCCTTCTTCTCATGAGATTCGAAATTTGTCGGATCTATTGCTACAACAACTACTTTGTCCACTAACTCACAAAGGTCATAATATTTTAATGCTAAAGTCACTCTTTGTTTCCAAGATAGAAATTTGGATGCTCCATATGATCTGTATTTGACTCTTAGAGGTATTGTTCCCATCTCTTAGACCTAATAAATTGTCTTAGAAATAACTTGCTGCTAAAACTTCCCTTGTACTAATAGGTACAACCTCTTCTTACACTATCTTTGCTAGCAACACAATTGTTACTCTTGTATATGCATTGTTCTATGGGACCTATAACCTAATACACACACTTTTTTCATTCCTATATAAAAAATACTTTCACTGTCCTTGGTGATCGATCCAACTACAATACAACTATTTCCCTAAAATCTGTCCTTTGATTTTTTCCTGTCAGTTTTGGATCTACTAAGATCTCCCACGGATCCGATAGATATACTATCCCCTACTATGGATCTGAGATCTATCTTCCTCTTATATATAATACTCTAATACCATGTTGAAGTCCCTACTTTGTCCCCTAGGTATCTTGTTATCTAGTTATTTCCTTATTGAAAATTAGATTAGAAGCTCACAAAACAAAAATACACTACTTGAGTATTCAACGAAAACAAATCTAGTTGAATCAATACTAGAAACCAAAATCTAAAATACAATACAAAATATATTCTTCCCATAAAATAATCTTATCAATTAAATAACTTCAAATCTTACAAGGGATCCCTTACTAGGAAAATGTCCTAAATAGAAAAAGAGACAAAATACATAAAAAACAAATTGGTTGATATGCTACTAAACATGTTTTATGATCATATATGAAAACAACATGACTGTTACACTAATACCTACACCATCATGCACTATCTATGCAATTATTACACTTAAACTTGCATGGACTATGTGACCTATTCAAGAATACCTGGATTGTCCATGGTAGTTGATCCTTGTGTTGTATGACTATTCTCTCTCTTCCTTTGGCCTAGATATCCATATAAAATTACTTGTCCACCTATCTAAGATCTCTTTGAATCACATTCCTTCATCATTCAACTCTCTGTTCAAAATTCCTTCTCTTCTCGGTATCAATATATCATTTGTCTTCCTCTTTCACCCTAGTCTTTGTTTCATAAGATTGAGATATGACTTAACCCTAATATCCAAAGTGATTGACGGTATAGATTATTTCTCACCTCACTTGATATCAACGACTATTATTGAATTCACTAATTGTAATTAAATAATTTTCATAAATAAAACTCAAATCACTAATAAAATAACATTACTTTAATAATTACTTTAATTAAAGTAAAGTCTCAAGCTAGATGACTTTGGATAACTTCCACATGTATAGACAGTTAGACCTATGCAATAATACCTATGTAATTCTACTAAACATCAATACGGTTTATGTCTCTTATACCAATTGTATAAGACTTAAAGAGTACAATAGATCCTATACAATTGTCACTATCCACTTCGTTAGATGCCATTCTATCGTCCATTTCATGTTCCCAATAGAAATTAACCAGTATTTTTGAATACATGGATAAGATGTTTGAGTATTACAGGAATGACATGGATAAAAACCAAGTGAAAGACATGAATATTACAAAACAAGAATTGATGTCATTGTTCATCGATCCTAGATAGAGACTATAACCACCAGTCAAACAGATACTTAACTATATGGATTGGTGCATCTAGTAATTCTTTAAGGACAATTATATGGATATATTATTTATGGTGTTTGACAAAAATTACTGCAATAACATGGAAGTTCCTCTATATTTCCTTAGGAAATTATGGGAAGATTTTATTTTGGGTCACCATGTCAACTACTTTGACATTGGTGAATCTCAAGGGGTGGGTCATGGGTCCATAAACGACGGAGAGAATTCTAGGCATGACCCATTTCTATCTCCTCGTATTCGTAGGTGAAGTTCTCACCACCCTCCTTATTATTCTCCCATCGGAGAAGGCATAACACATACACAATTATTGATATCACCATTGACCTAGATCCTAGAGCAGCATGAGATTTTTGTAGCACTGTCTTGGAAATATGTTCCTATTAGTGAGATTAGTAGAGGGGTTGGACCTGGAATTCCTATAGTAAAGTGCAATCTAGAGAGGGAACATGGAAATACTAGACATTTATATGAGCCTCATAGATGCTCAAGTTGTGGTAATATTTGTTATAGGATGATGGAGGCTAGTGGACATGAGAGTTTCATGCAGGAGGTTAGTATCTTGACCAACTCTTTGTTATTCATGATTGCATATATATAGTTTTCTATGTATCTATTTCCATATATTATTTCATGATGTTTTGTGGTTGCTACAAACCTATAGTGGATAGTAGAGGTATCCTCCTCATTTGGTGTACTACGTACAGAGGTATGTGTCACCTTCGATAAATTGACGACAATGATTTTTTTTTTATCTTTGATATTCACATATGTTGTTATTAATTTTCTATAGGTTGTGGTCCCACACGATGATGATCCATGTCCACCTGGAATTGAAAATTCACCACCTTCACAGGCATCATGTTTTTAGTTAATTCTTGTTTAAATGTGATTTTTTTGTGGGGGGTATAATTTTACATTTTGGTACTAGTAAAAAAACTATAAAAATGTATGCATGTTGCTTCATCAACTGTTGGGTCATCTATCCCACCACCCTTTCATTCACCACCACTATCAACATTCCACCCATCAATTCTCCCCATATTTAGGAATATTATAGTATATTGGA
Organism: Picea sitchensis; assembly: GCA_010110895.2. NCBI lineage: Eukaryota > Viridiplantae > Streptophyta > Pinopsida > Pinales > Pinaceae > Picea > Picea sitchensis. The sequence continues at coordinate 64,131 of SNQJ01S0046587.1, read as the reverse complement.
AGAGTATGGTATATTTTCCCCATCAATTTTCACCCAACAAATAGACTTTATTTATATTGGAAGAGTATGGTGTATAATCATAAGCTCATTTCTTAAAGGTGCTTAGTCATAAGCCAAGAAAGTTAAAGCTGGCTAACCATAAGCTAATATGGTTGAAGGTGGTTAGTTAAAAGCGATTGTTATGTGACTAATCACGACATAGATAACATATTCATAATAAGGTCATATGTGTAAAAATGTTTCCTTTATATAATAACGACATATATACCTAACATAAGTTTAGGGTTAGTGTTTATGTATCTTATTGTTATAAACATGAGTTTCCTCCCTATATTGTATATACCATAACTTATCATTTATCAATATAACAATCAACTTCAAGATTTTAGTCATGGATATTTCTTCCTTAATTTAATTGAATTAGTAACTTATAGCCAACCATTAGGTGTGCAAGTATCCCAAGCATTATTCTCACTGTTATATTATTTTCAATTTATTTAAGTGTGATACCATTTGGGTACTAGGGATGTAACAAGTGGTATCAAAGCTTCAATCAAGCTTTCTTGGTGTTTTTTTGTTAGTTCTTAAAAATGAAAGAGAGAATAAAATGACTATCAATTACTATCATTTCACCAATCAAGGTTGAGTTTCAAGAGCACTTCCATATCTTTATCAATGAAAAGAGAGAGACATTCTAGCTAGAATTGATAGGAAAAGGGTATGTGGATCCCATAAACCTAGAATATTATGGAATCCACATACCCTTTTCCATATAATATACTAACTATATCAAAAAACCAAAGACATGAAATATGGTACTACACATATAATATATTATCAAGGAAAAAACAAGCTCCATGAAATTTCGACATTTGAACAAAAATTTACAAGTTAAATGAGCACATCAATATAAAAAACATACTAACCTTTCAAGTTCAAAATTTGAGTTATGTAGATCGAGAATTGGATTTGTTCAACCAGTGGGTGACGAAAAAAATAAACATCTCAAACAAAATCCACAAACAGTGTCACAACTAGAGAAATTGTGACGCAAAGTCTCTTAAAGTCAGGTTAAATATAGATCAACTAGTCAACTAGTTGTTAACAATGACCAATGAGATAGGCAAAAGTTTGGTGGCAATAGCGATGAACTTTCATGGAAATAGCGATGAAATTTCGTGGCATTTTCCACGAAAATCCCAACTAAGTTAAAAAACCTATTTGTGGCAATATCGATTGATGCATGATCATCTCCAACATCAAGAGAGCCAACGTGGAAGTGAAGGACAGCTGGACAAGCTAGCACAAATTTTGAAATAACCTTGAAGTTGTTGCGCAATCTTAAATGAAGTCATTAAGAAGAAGCGCACTTGTAAATGTAAATGGACCTTGAGCGATTTGCTCTCTTCCTTAGTAGGTAGAAGGAATTTAAAGTAGTTAATGCAAGTAGGTAGAATTCAATTCTAGATTAGACAGTTTGAGAGCACAAGAGGGAAACGGGATATAGACACCCTCATTGTGTATTGTAACATTATGAAGAAGCATTGGAGCATAGAAGAGAAGCAGAGAGTTGTGTAAGAACACCCATGTACCAATATTTGGATTAATAGAAAGAGCTTGATTCAAATTCATGGTTTTGTGTATGTTCTCTGTGTATTGATGTTGAATGATATGCTCATGAATGTTTGCTTCCTGCTATACATTTTCTTTATGTGCTGTGAATATGATTTCATGTTTGAGTTTGAAGTCTGAAAGGGAGAAGGAATGAGTTTCAATTGTTTCTCTATCTGAACAAGGATTCCTGCAAGGACTGCAGTCAAATTGTCTGCAAGGAGTGCGTTGACAGAGGGTTCAGATAGAGATAGCTTTTGTTCTCATTTCCATAGAAGTGCATTTGGGCACAAGATATGTGTAAGGAGTGCGTAGGCCAAGGGAAGTCTCAGGGTTGAGAACCTGAGTGAAGCATCGAGAGACTATTGTTGCAGGTGTGCGCAGGGTCAAAAGAATTCAACACTGGGAAGTGTCTGAAGGTGTCTGCAAGGAGTGCGCGCAAGAGTCTTTTCTAAGAATTAGAATTATAAGAAAGCTCAGGAAGGATAAGGCCTTCGCAATTTTTGAAGGACAATGCAAGGAAGCTGTGACTGGAAGGTTGTAAGAAGCGTCGTAAGTTTGCACCGTAGGTGGATGAGTTCCACAGAGGAACACTTGGTCATTCGTAGAAATCGCCAAGGGAGGAATGGAAGGTCGGTATTCTCCGAGGAGGATTCATGACATCCCGTGAGCTGTTAGATCTCACAGAGGAGTAGGGGAGATACGAAGAAGTATTTCCAAGAGGTTTGAAGCTCAGGAGGGGCAGGACCGTAGATTCGAGCCACAAGGGTCATCATATTTACTCATGAACTCCCATATCAGGGTTTCGTGGGTTGAAAATCCATAAACATAGCAACAAAAATCATGATATTCCGATACATGATATCCCGAAAGGCTAAGAGAACAGTGTGGAGGCCACAAGGGTCAAAGAGGTGGACAGGTGGCACACTATTTCAGAGATTCGTGGCGAGAAGTCTGGAACTCTTCGCATCAGGATTCGCGATATTGTGAACCCCGAAGTGTCGATGGAATGAAGGACCATTGAAAGGTCAACCACACACATGTATTGGGATTTCGGCGAATCGAGATTCGGGGGTCGGAGAACCAAGTTGTCCGATGTCGCGAGCGCTGAAATCGCGATAGGAAAAACCCGGATAGGAAAAGGTTAGCGTTGACTGGTTGTCAGGTTTCGGGGATTCGAGAGACCAGTGCTCGACCTATAGATTCGTGAAAGCGTGAATTCCGATATCCTAAGTGAAAAGAGGGGATCCCATGAGGATTGATGTGGGTGCAAATTTCTCGATAGGGAAATAGAAGGACCTTTTGGAGTTCTTCGGGCCGATTGAAAGGAAAGATCCTGTGAGCACACGGACCTTCCGACCTGCGGGTGTGGGGAGCGTGTGTGTGCACCAAGTGGTATCAGAGCACATAAGTGTTGTTTTCTTTCTGTAGTAGAGAAGAAGAGAATTAACCATGTCGCCAAGGATAAGGGACATGCAAACACTCGATCCACCAGAGGATAGGGAAATGCCGAGAAGAAGAGGCAGGAAAATGATAGATCCAGCTATGGAGAGAGAGATGCATGATCTATGACCTAGACTCAAATACATGGAGATAGCGCAAATATGCACAGTCAGTGCAGGGGATCTTAGTGATTCTGAGAGTGAAGTTGAGGCTGAACATGAAGAAGAAGTTGCAGCTGAAGATGCATCAAACGAACGTTTGATCAGAGCTACTGCAAGGATGGGTGCAAGAGAAAAGATGGACATTCCAGTTTATGAGGGAAACTTGGATGTAGAGGAGCTTCTAGACTGGATTAGAGCTCTAGACACATACTTTGACTCTGAAAATGTCGAGGAAGACAAGAAAGTCAAGTATGTTGTCACAAGATTGAAAGGACATGCAACATTGTGGTGGGATGAACTAAAAGCTGACAAACGCTGCAAGGGCAAGCAGAAGATCAAAAGTTGGGACAGAATGATCGAGAAGCTGAAGGAAAAACTCATCCCCAGGGATTATCAAATTACTCTGTTCAAGAGGATGCAGAACCTGAGATAGAAGCTGATGACAGTGAAAGAATACACCGAGGAATTCTACAAGCTGAACATCAGGGTAGGTCATCGGGAGAGCGATGATGAGAAAGTTGTCAAATATATGAATGGCCTGAGATATGATATCCAGGATGAGATGAGTATGGTAACCATCCAAACGGTGGAAGATTCTTATCATATGGCTCTAAAAGAGAAAGAGAAGTTGAGCCAAAAGCAGGGTCAGAGGGGTCGAGGCAGAAGTCATCCTAGAGGCAAATCAGTTGCCCAGGATAAATACCAGAAGCCCAAGGAGGACTGGAAGAAACATCAAACTTGAACAGAGAGGGGTGGAACCTCACAACAAGGGAAATATGCTGAACAGAGAGGGAAAAATTCTGAATAGATAGGAGATTATGCTGACAATAACACTTTTCCTCGTACTAGAGGTAGAGGAAGAGGAAGAGGTGGAGTAATTACATGCTTCACATGTGGAAAGAATGGGCATAAGTCTTATGAGTGTCCAGATAAAATGAAAGAGAGTGGAGAAGCTCACATCACCGAAGCACAGAGGAGGGATGTTGAGACAGAATATGTTGAAGGCAGAAGATCGTTGATGATGCGAAAAGTCCTTTTGATACCCGAGAAGGAGCTATAGAGTTCAGTCCAAAGGACCAGACTTTTCAGGACTGCTTACAAGACCAAGGATAGGGTGTGCAAGGTCATTCTAGACAGTGGTAGCATGGATAATCTCGTTTCTACGGAGATGGTAAAGAAGCTGGAGCTAGAGATGACTGATCATCCAAGCCCATATAGAGTTTCGTGGCTACAGAAAGGACATCAGGTAACTGTCACTAAACAATGTCTAGTTGAATTTAAGATAGGAGGATATAATGATAAGATCTTATGTGATGTCATTCCTATGGATGTTTGTCATCTATTGCTGGGTATACCATGGAAATATGATGGGAATGTGATTCATGATGGAAGAATGAACACATACACCCTAGAGAGAAGAATGGGAGGACACACATGTTGCTTCCAATTAAGGATAAGGAGGTAAAGCCGGAAGTAAGAAACACAATACTTCTCATGAATGGGAAGGAACTTCTTAATGAGGTTAATAAGAAAGAGAATATGCAATTCATTGTGGTCATAAAACCAAAGATTGTTTTGACTAGCACAAGGGTAGATGATTTACCAGAAGAAGTTCAGGAACTGCTGGAAGAGTTTGCTGACATAATTGTGTATGAACTACCTCGTTTGTTGCCACCGATCAGAAGTGTGAGTCATAATATTGATCTCATACCACGAGCCAGTTTTCCAAACAAAGCCACATACAGATTGATGCCTCAAAAGAATGAAGAGGTTAAGTGGCAAGTCCGGGATTTGTTGGACAAAGGTTTGGTCAAAGAAATCTTGAGTCCATGTGTTGTTCCAACAGTACTCAGTCCGAAGAAAGAAAAAGGTTGGAGGATGTGTACTGACTCGAGGGTGATCAATAAGATAACCATCAGGTACAGGTTTCCATTGCTGAGGATGGATGATCTGATGGATTTCTTGAGTGGAGAAAAGTATTTTTCAAAGATTGATTTGAAAAGCGGTTATCATCAGATCCACATGAGAGAAGGTGATGAGTGGAAGAAAACATTCAAAACCAACGAAGGGTTGTATGAATGGCTTGTTATGCCATTTGGATTAACAAATGCACTGAGTAACTTCATGAGGTTGATGAATGAAGTCCTGAGGGAGTTCATGGGAAAATTTTTCATTATGTATTTGGATGACATACTAGTTTACAATAAAATAGTGGCAGAGCATCTAAAGCATTTGGCTACAGTGATGCAGAAATTACAGCAGGAGAAGTTGTTGATAAACATGAAGAAATCCTCATTCATGAAGACAGAGCTCATTTACTTGGGGTTTGTTATTTCGACAAATGAGTTGAGGATGGATCAAAATAAGGTGGAGGAAATCAAGAATTGGCCATCACCGAAGAAGGTTTTTGAGGTGAGAAGTTTTCACGGATTGGCTAGTTTCTACCGAAAATTCATCAGGAATTTCAGTGGAATTAGCACAGCGATGATGGATACAGTGAAGAAAATACACAAGTCTTTTCACTGGACTGAAGAGGTCGAAAAGAGTTTTAATCTGTTGAATAGGAATATTATGGAACAACCAGTTCTGGTGTTGTCGGATTTCCAAAAGACATTTTAGGTGAAATGTGATGCAAGCGGATTTGAAATCGAGGCAGTCTTGAGTCAAGAAGACAGGCCGATAGAATATTTCAGTGAGAAGATGAATGAAGCGAAAGTGAAGTACTCCACATATGATAAGGAGTTATATGCTATCATCCATGCATTAAAGAAGTGGAGGCATTACTTGATTCCGAAGGAGTTTGTATTGTACAATGACAATCATGCACTATAGTTTGTGACTCAACAGGAGAAGTTGAATCAGAAACATGTCAAATGGGTTGAGTATATGCAGAATTTCACGTTTGTGATCAAACATATTTCTGGTATTGCTAACAAAGTTGTTGATGCTTTGAGCAGGAAGTGTTTGTTGTTGCAGGAGTTCAAAGTCAAAACGTTGGGTTTTGATGATCTCAGGGACATGTACACTGATGATCCAAATTTTAAGGAGGCATATGAAGCAGCTGAGAATCCAATTCTTAGAGACCGAAGCCAATGGATAGAATACATGATGCCAGGAAGGATTTTTGTTCAGGGGTAATCAACTGTGTATTCTGAAATGCTCCATGAGGGAGAATTTGTTAAAGGAGAAACACAGTGGAGGATTGGCAGGGAACTTTTGGCCATGAAAAGACGTTTGCAAAGTTGAATGAGTCATATTTTTTGCCGGGAATGCGAGCAGATGTCAAGAGATTCATAGACAGATGCAAAATTTGCCATCATTCGAAGGGAAGAAAGCAGAATGCAGGGTTCTATCAACCATTGTCCATACCAGAGAGGCCGTGGGATGCAATTAGCATGAATTTTGTATTGGGGTTGCCAAGAACACAAATAGGTGTTGAGTCAATCTTTGTGGTGGTGGATAGATTTTCCAAGATGGCACATTTCATTCCATGTCAGAATACCAGTGACGCAACTCACATTGCGAACCTGTTTTTCAAAGAGGTCATTCGACTTCATGGGTTGCCGAGAAGCATAGTTTCAAATCGAGACACTAAATTCATAGGGCATTTTTGGAGAACCTTATGGAAAAACCTGGGAACTAACTTTTCATTTAGTTCATCTTATCATCCTCAGACGGATGGACAGACGGAAGTGGTGAATAGAAGTCTGGGAGACTTGCTGAGAATCTTGGTGACAGAGCACCACAGCCAGTGGGACAACATATTACCACAGGCATAATTTTCTTATAACGACTCAGTTAATAGGAGCATGGGGCAAAGTCCATTTCATATTGTCTATGGCATGGAGCCGAGGGGAATTTATGAACTGAGGGATTTAGAACAAACTGCGACTAGGAGCGCTAGTGCAGAAAAATTCGCAGAGGCGATGAAGGAACTTCACAGCCAGGTGAAGGAGCGACTGTTGAATTCAGTCCAGGAGTATAAGCGTAGAGCCGATCAGCATAGAAGACAACTTCAGTTTGAGGTTGGTGATTTGGTTCTAGCACATTTGAGAAGAGAAAGGTTCCTGAGAGGAACATATAATAAGCCGAAGATGAAGAAAATTGGGCCGTGTAGGATCTTGAAGAAATTTGGGGTGAATGCTTATGAGATTGAGTTACCCGATGGGATCGGAATTTCTCCGATATTCAATATCTCGAATTTGTACCCATATAGAGCTGAAGAAACATGGACTGGAAATGAGCAGCCAGTGATCCAATGGACAAAGCAGATGCCAGTTGCAGATAAGCCGTAGATGGAGCGCATACTGGAGAAAAGAATAAGAAAGAGGACTAGGTGAAAACAATACTTTGAGTATCTGGTCAAATGGAAGAACCATCCAGTTGAAGATGCCAGCTGGGAGAATGAAATGAAGATCCAAAAGCATGGACATACCGTGCGTGAGCTCATGGACAGGAGCCCATGAAAATTTTCAAGCAAGGGAGTATGATGCAGGAGCATCTCTAACATCAAGAGAGCCAGTGTGGAAGCGAAGGACAGCTGGACAAGCTAGCACAAATTTTGAAATCACCTTGAAGTTGTTGCGCAATCTTAAATCAATTCATTAAGAAGAAGAAAACTTGTAAATATGAATGGACCTTGAGCGATTTTCTCTCATCCTTAGTAGGTAGAAGGAATTTAAAGTAGTTAATGCAAGTAGGTAGAACTCAATTCTAGATTAGACAGTTTGAGAGCGCAAGAGGGAAACGGGATATAGACACCCTCATTGTGTATTGTAACATTATGAAGAAGCATTGGAGCATAAAAGAGAAGCAAAGATCTATGTAAGAACACCCATGTACCGATATTTGGATTAGTAGAAAGAGTTTGATTCAAATTCATGGTTTTGTGTCTGTTCTCTGTGTATTGATGTTGAATGATATGCTCATGAATGTTTGCTTCTTGTTATACATTTGATTTGTGTTATGTGTATATGATTTCATGTTTGAGTTTGAAGTCTGAAAGGGAGAAGGAATGAGTTTCAATTGTTTCTCTATCTGAAAAAGGATTCCTGCAAGGAGTGCAGTCGAATTGTCTGCAAGGAGTGCGTTCACAGAGGGTTCAGATAGAGATAGATTTTGTTCTCATTTCTGTAGAAGTGCAGTTGGGCATAGGATTCGTGTAAGGAGTGCATAGGCCAAGGGAATTCTCAGGGTTGTGAACCTGAGTGAAGCATCGAAAGACTATTGCTGCAGGTGTGCGTAGGGTCAAAAGAATTCAGCACTGGGAAGTGTCTGAAGGTGTCTGCAAGGAGTGCGCGCAAGAGTCTTTTATAAGACTCAAAATTATAAGAAAGCTTAGGAAGGATAAGGCCTTTGAAATTGTTGAAGGACAACACAGGGAATCTGTGACTGGAAGGTTGTAAGAAGCATCATAAGTTTGCACCGTAGGTGGACGAGTTCCGGGGAGGAACACTTGGTCATTCGTAGAAATTGCCAAGGGAGGAATGGATGGTCGGTATTCTCTGAGGAGGACTCACGACATCTCGTGAGCCGTTAGATCTCACAGCGGAGCTGGGGAGATATGGCGAAGTATTTCCAAGAGGTTCGAAGCTCAGGAGGGGAAGTACCATAGATCCGAGCCACAAGGGCTGTCGGATTTACTCGTGAATTCCCATATCGAGGTTTCATGGGTTGAAACTCCATAAACATAGCAACAGGAATCGCGATATTCCCATACGTGATATCCTGAAAGGCTAAGAAAATAGTGTGGGGGCCACAATGGTTAGAGAGGTGGACAGGTTGCACATTATTTCGAAGATTCATGGCGAGAAGTCCCGAACTCTTTGCATCAAGATTCGTGATATTGTGAACCCCGAAGTGCCGATGGAATGAAGGACCATTGAAAGGTCAACCACATGTGTGTATTGGGATTTCAGCAAATCAAGATTCGGGGGTCAAAGAACCAAGTTGTTCGACATCACGAGTGCCAAAATCGCGATAGGAAAAACCTCGATAGGAAAAGTTCAGCGTTGACTGGTTTTCGGGTTTCAGGGATTTGAGAGATCAACGCTCGACCTACGGATTCATGAAAGTGCAAATTCCGATCTCCTAAGTGCAAAGAGGGGATCCCACGAGGATTGTTGTGGGTGCAGATTTCCCGATAGGGAAATAGAAGGACCTTTTTGAGTTCTTCGGGCCGATTGAAAGGAAAGATCCTGTGAGCACGCAGACCTTCCCACCTACGGGTGTGGGGAGTGTGTGTGTGCACCATCAATGAAATTTCGTGGCAATATTGACGAAAATCCTGCCCTATTTAAAAATAACATGAAAATAATGGAAACATGGAAAAAATTCATGGAATAATATGCCCATATGTAGTAGTGTCATAGCTATTGAATCATCTCCTTGATGTCCTCATCTCCTATGTATGCTCATTTCAATGCATCATGGGTAAAAAGATACATGTTCATAAGAGTTACCAAATCTATAATATTGGATGTGGGTGGTATCAAAAGAATGTATTCCAACTAATTGGGGTTTCCCTTCATTTACTTCATGACTAGATGAAATTGTTGTAAAATCCCCATCCACCTCTAATGTCTAATTTGTTTAATATTACTCTAGGCTTACAAATACTATATTTCATGGTGATCAATGTGAATAATAGTCTCATATCCCATCAAATAAGACTTCCACTTCTTAACAACTTGCACCAAGTCATATGGTTACTTATCATAGGTAGGGTAGTTTTAGACTCCCCTATGTTCATCATTTAATAGTGATAGTGTGTTGGATTATGTGATTGCATAAAAAATACTACCACAACATAATCACTACCATCTATCAATACTTGAAAACGCCTCTACAAGTTAGGCAATGCGAGAACTATTAGTTGGATGATATTTAATTTTATCTTGTCAAACACTTTCCATTTAATCTTTCCCCACTGGAAGATCTTACCACTGCATGTTGTGGTGTGAAGTGGTGTAGATATTATTTAGAATGATGTTATGGACCTCCATAGGTACATTGGTTCCCCAACAAATATCCTAAATTTAGTGAGATTAGTAGGAACTGACCACCTTATGATAGCCTCCATACTTGTAGGATCTACCTTGATCTCCACTTAATGATATCATACCCCAAATATAGCAATGACTAATGAGAAAAATGACATTTCTTGAGGTTAGCTAGTAGCTGGTGTTTTTTTAGAGTCTCCAAAACCTGCATGGGATGTGATATTTTCTCCTCCCATGTAAATATATAAACCAATATATCATACAAGTAAACTATAACAAATGAATATAAATATGGGTGCAATACATCATTCATTAATATCATAAATGCAGTTGGTGGGATTAAACCGAATACAATGATCAACCATTCATAAAAACCTTTCCTTCTCTTGAAGGAGATCCATTAAGAGAATTTTGCTTGAACAAATACTTGAAGGTATCCCAATTTGAGATCCAACTTCATGAATGACTTTGTATACTAAAATTGGTTTAACAAATCGTTGATCCTAGGAAGATGATATTGATTCTTGAGTATAATATTTTTGAAAGCCATACAGTTGATAAACATCTACCAAGTCTCATACCTAATGGGTAAGATGATTAAATGTGAGCAACAAAGTGAGGATATTTGTTGAATCATTCCCTACTCCAAAAGCTACTACAACTACTTCTTCAAGAATAGACTATCTATACAGCCCAATACTAGGTAATGGGAAGTTAGGAAAAAAATGTATCGTGTTCTACACTTTCCCTTTAGGTGATATCCCTTTAGGATCCTTGAAAACTCCTTTATATTCCTATAGAAACTCCACTAATTATTGTTTTTATCCTTATTGCATCCCTCCAATAAATCCTTTACCATTATAAATTCACCACCTATATGATTCTCTCTTAAGAGAAGAAAAATATATTTATTACTAGAGCCGATCAACATTTTTTATTGGTTGGCACTTACAAGTAGGGTATTGGATTTACCTTTTGGTGAATTGATGATATAATACTTCCCATCCTTAATCTAGAAGTATTATTTTTGTCTCCACTTGAAGACCACATCCCTCATATACATGTATGGTCTTCCAAACACTACACCACGGATGTCAAGGGATAATACATTTAACTCCACTTCATGCATAAAATATGCAGTTGTAGAAAATTAAATCTTACACTATTTCAAGACCTTCATTTTTACATCCTTTTTTACCCACCCCGATGGATATGATATGGAATTAACATGAACCGCAAACAAAATATTTCCTACCAGATGAACTTCTATGAGATTGGCCTCAGAAATATAATTGAATAGGGTATCTACATTGGTATTATTGACCTAGATATTGATATGGAAGAGTTTTTTCATGTCTTTCTCTTCCATGTGATGAAATATACTCAGATTCAACTACTTCTCCATTGAAGTGGAGGCAATATTATCATCCACATCTGATATTTTCTCTACCTGATTCCACGAATATGCAACTAGAAGGCTCTTCTTCTTGGGATCCTTCTTAGGGTTATTAGGGTTCATTTATGGATGCAACTTCCAACACTTTTCTTCCATTGATATTTCAATGGTTACAGTAAATACTTGGAACCTTAAATTAATGTGAAATGGTTATCATTTTATTTCCCTTTCCACTTCTTCTTCCCCTACTTGGAAATGTTTTGGTGTTATTTCTATTTCGAACCACTTGGTTGTCCTTTATTGTGGCTTATACTTTCCATATATTATGATTTAATAGAATCCTCATCAAATTTCTTAGTCTTGAAGAGCATCACTCACTTTTGAAAATGACTATATATACCCTCCAAACACTTTAGGTGTGCATTTGGGTTCTTTGGAAACATACCCAGTATCATAGACATGTTATAAGTTTAATGGTGTACTCTCGCACATTCTTCCTCTTCCTTCACCTAAACCAATGACAAAGGATCCATTGGTCCTCTACATATCTAATAGAAGGGATAATTCTAAGGGTGGAAATTTATTTTGAAATGTAGAAACCTTGGTGAATCTACGTAGTCCTTGACATGTCAACTATAAAGTGTTTAGCGATATTTTTGTATAAATATTCAAATTTCTAAGGATTTTATATAGTTTTTATAAAATTTTGACGATTTTTAAGGTAATATAATTTTATCCTATAAAATTTGGGAAAATAAATTTTAAAATAGAGAATCCCTTTTTGGGAAAAAGTGTGAAAAATTGTCCCATGGGTGAAATTTAGCCCCTAAAATTATCCTTAACTAATAGGGTAGAAATCGGACTTAGTGAGGACCTCGAAATCCTTCAACTTAGTTATTAGTGGATCACGCTCCAACATAAAGTGTTTCCTTCTGAATTTCTCACTCGGTCAATGCATGGCCCTCTAATTTCATTTTATCAAATGAAATATTATTCTTTTCTTCTAAATGAAGAATACTGAAATAGACCTATAGCTATTGCAATAAATTATTCAACTTTATTGAATTGATCGCATGCTAGTATTGCTATGAAGGTATACTGGAATCACAACTTGGATTATATTTATGAGGCTCTTTTCTAGAGGCCTTTTTTGGGTATTCATCATCTCTTGATTTCCCCTAGAATATCATATTGGAGTTGGAGCCTCAAACCTCCCTGAACCATTTTATATTTTTTGCTAGACCCGCCATGAAGAGTGTTAGATAGGAACTTTTGGAATTTTTTTGGATGTGTGCCAACACATGTCAAAAGGGGAAAATATGGTTGAGAAATGGACCAAATAATTTGATATAAGAATTCCATATCGTTAAACATAAAACAATATGCTTCTTTGGATCTTTTGAGTTTTGACCCTGCTCCTTGGAATTCAGGTATCCTTAATGAATTCTCAATTCCTGCCATTTTATTTTGCGTATTACTTACCTTCAATGATGTTGATTGACTTTGGTTCACTTCACCACTTCCACTATTGTTATAAATTCATCCGCTACAATTACTCTCAACAAAGTTCTAGTTCCAGCTTCAGATCTTGGTGATGCCCAAGGGGTCGTGGGTTTCATGCAGATTCTAATCTAAGATGGACTTCCTTCTTCTATTGAACTATATTGAGGATCCTTTTATTTCTCTTTCCCTTCTTTGTACGATATGATCTAGAGCACTATACGAGGGTCCCTTTTCTCAAACAAATTGTGCTACTCCTCTCTCTAAGTCACAATCTCCTTCTTTCTATAACTAAACCTTTTTCCAAAACACAATACTTCAATCTCCTTGTCTGATGAACCATCTTCCTCTCATGACATTGTTACTCCATCCATCCCTTATTCATTCTTTTACTAATTTCTTCCACTCTCAAACCATCCTTTGGTATGCCCCCAGTCCACCTGTGTGCACAAAGGCACCTAACAATCATATTCCATCTTCATTACATTATTTTCACACAACAATGTATTTATCCAAGTAGATAGTGTGTTAAAAAATATTCCACGCAAACCCTTAAAAAACACCCTTTCTGTGACACTATAATATTGGTACAATCTATCATAAACTTTGTAATGTAACCCCCCAGTACACTATTTAACCAAGAATCAATTGTCCAAGAAATCTTATTACATATTGTATTCAACTGTCAAATCAATTTAGGAGTCCACTTTCTTAGAAACTCAACTCATAATTTCCCAATATTCTCCACTAGTCTTTCTAACCATTCATTCAAAATTATTGGAAATTCACCAAAAATGAGTTCTTGAAGATGTGTAAACACATACCTTTGCAACCATTGTTCTTCGTTGATTTGTGGGTTCCTATTCTATTCTTTGGAAAATTGCCATTTCTTCCTCTCTAAACATTCTAAGATCTAAATTGTTAAAAGAGGGAATAATATTTTCAAATGCTTGAACATCCCAAGCCCTTTTCAAAGGAGGTCGGGGAATATATTCAACTTCCTTCAATTTTTTGGAAAATTAAACATTTTATTGAAGGGGAGAAAATAATCCTTCACAAGATTCCCATAAAAGTGACATTGACCACACCTGGGATTACCTCATAATCCAAGGATTACTTGAATATTTCATGTCCCTTCCTAATCAATAATAATTTTTCCAGACCCTTAGAGATCTCCAATCCAACCAAAATATGGCCATTCCCATGTATCCATAGTCCTTATAGGATATTTCCACACTGTATAATAAACCCAAGGAGTTTCCAATTTCCTTGAACACTTAATCAAACCAAAAAATTAGAGTTAGGCCTCAGAGCCTCACCCATACCAGAACAAAAACTGGGTGGGACAATTTTGCAAAAAATTATAGTTTCCATTCCTTTAGAAAGAAGGGTAAACATGGACTTTGATTAAATTTTGTTACGATATCCCCCCCAAAAATATACATACCAACTAGCTTTTGACGAAAACCATACTACATGGTTAATATCCTATCAAACCTAAAATAATTTCCTTTATTCAATATTCTAGGGTTTTTCCATTCATCCTATTGCTTGGTAATCAACTTGCAATGGTCATATTTGAGGTCCATAATTTCATGGAGATTGATGCTCTCTCCTAATTCCATGGTTACTTCCTTCACTTTCCTCTTAACAAACTTGCATTTTTTCTTTATTTCCCCCAAACCTCTTGATCACGTATCCTTCTAGTTAGAGGTCAAGTATTCATATAGGAGCACCACCAATCATTTTTTTAGAAAATATAACTCTAACGAAATCAATATATTCAATACATCCCATAGATTATGAGACACCCAGAGTCAAGGAGCTCGATAAACATGATAGCATGTCTAAGGGAAATTCACTAGAAGAGTTTAACGGGGTTAATGATGTCCCTTCAGTTGGACATGGCATCGGATCTTTGTTCAAGATGAGGGAGAAAAATCATTGGTCTGTGAGATCCTCCCACCCGTGCTTCCTTTTCTACACTTCTCTTATGAAGTGATGGATTAAAATTGTGAATGTAGTAGGATTTTAGGGAATAATCAATGGCCCTTCCATCTCATCATTCCAAATCCTTGAAAGGTTTTGTATCAAATCTCCTAAGAAAACATTAACGTGGCTTCTTCTATTAAATTGTTTCCAAGATAAGATGGTGAATGTGGAGGAGTGTTGGATTAATTCTTGAAGTCCATGGATATGGAATAAATTTGTTGGTCATCCAAGAGGTCATTTATGTAATCAATAAACTATTTTCCCATTCTAATGAAAGAATAAATAAACCTACCATTCAAAGCTAAAAATCTACTAAAAACCTCTTCATCCATATAAAATTTCACCTATTATATTTGTATGTGTACAT
>SNQJ01S0046587.1:26555-48650 GCA_010110895.2 Picea sitchensis | reverse complement strand
ATATCTATATACATATAATTCCCTTTCTTTTAAATAATAAATATGTTAAAAAAATCCTTTAAAATTATATATATATGAAAAGAATACTTTAGAAACCAAAATCATATTTAGGAACAAAAATCATATATACGTTAAGAAATTCCTTCAGTGTGTGTATATATATATATATATAACCTTTAGAAACATATATAAATCAGGAGAATCGCTTAGAAGTCATAGAGATCCTTTTTTTTAATCCAAATGTGTTAATTTTTTTTATCTCTTTACCTTTAAATTATGTTTATCATTTCTCTTTGGTTTCAAGTAATAAGTGTTTAAAAAAATTACGACAATGGTTGATAGGTTGATAGTTTTATGAATTATTTTTTTTATCTCGGTAACTCTAAATTATGTTTATCATTTAACATATGTTATATGTATTACATACAATATATGTTATATATAAAAAAATTGGTTAATGTAATAATTGTTTTTCAAAGTTGGTTATATGTAGTAATGGTTTCTTAAAAAATAAGCAGTTTTTTTAATATTCAATTTAAATCAAATGAAACATTCTATTATATATTGAAGGTTCAAATTCATTAAAATAATATGTTAGTAATGTGTTCTAATATATTATTTTTTAGGGAATTGAATTCAGATTGAGAGAATAACAATTATTTTTCTCAACCATCTAAACTAAACCCAATTAATATGCTTGATTATATTTTTTAGAAATGAGTTTATGAAAAATGAATGAATCATTCCCAATTACCCATAAAACTACACACATTCTATTAATTTTTTTTAAAACAACTCTTCTTATAGGGTAGTTGCTCATCTTTATTATTTACATTATAAAACCTATATTGTACTAGGCCTTAAAAAAATAAAAAAATTATAGTTTACAAGGTTTGTAAAACCTATATTGTACTAGGCCCAAAGAAAAAAATAAATTATAATTTACAAAGTTTTTACTCAAAATATTTGAATCTTTTAATTGCAATTAATTTAAATTTAAAAATTACTCATTTGCATATAAAACTAAGAATTTTCTTCTTGTTATTCTACATACATTAGGTCTTCTTCCTTCATTGATAACCTTATATATCCCACTCCTATACAGCCCACCTCATATTGACAACCAATCGATAGAGTCGATGCTACCCACGTATGTGGGTGTGGGGGGACATTAATAGAAAAACTTTATTAAGTTTTTCTATTAATGCGCTCCCCCCACCCACATAGGGGTATTAATAGAAAAACTAAATAAAGTTTTTCTATTAATGTCCCCCCACCACTCACATAGGGGGCATTAATAGAAAAACTTAATAAAGTTTTTTTTATTAATATCCCCCCACCCACATATATCAGTGGTATTAAGTTTTTCTATTAATGCCCCCCACCAACATATGTGGGTGAAAGAAAGCATTAATAAAAAAACTTAATACTTAAATATCTTAATTACAATTAATTTAAATTTAAAAATTACTCATTTTCATATAAGACTAAGAATTTTCTTTAAAATTGTAGTAATTATAAAACATTGCTATAGTTCTTAAGTTTAGTTGTCAAACAAATACATGTTAAGTTTTAGTTTTCAAACAAATACATGTAGTACGTTACAAGGTCCTAAATTTTTAATGGGTATTATTTATTTATAATTTATATTGATTTTTTTTTAATTTCTTTAATAAGGTGTTAAAAGTAGTATATCATATAATACAAATTTTTAATTTTCCTTATTATTAAGAATAATTTATAGAAAATATCTTAAATTATTAAAATAAATATGAAAAATTCAAAAATATTTTTTTTTATTGAAAAAATAACTAATCATATATCTAACAATATATTCATAATTTATTTTAATTTAGAAATAAATAATTTCATAGGAAGGAAAACACTTTTATTTCTATTTTTTTTTTATCATAATGTAGTGTAGGACAATCGGATTTCCAATTTCCTAAGATGAATTGAATCCTCTCAACCAAGCTAAGATATTACTTGTCTACGTATTTGTAGGAAACTTTTTGATTTCGTATCCTTCCATACTTTAGGTCTCTTCATAGTTTGAAGAGTAATTTTTCCTTCCAAAGTTATCCACCTCTTGGCTTCCCTCAACAATATGTTCTCCATCATATTTATTAGGTCCCCATATGCATTTTTTTAGTCTCGTCAAACCATAATCATTAATGATCTATTGATATCTCCTTCTATTTTCCACAAAAATATGATGCAAAATAAAATAATAAATAAATTAAATTAAAAAATAATAAAACAATTAGTTACTCAACATTTTATGCAATCTATTATACACATTAAATTCATTATACCAACCAATAATTAAAGTAAAGAAGTGTATTTGAGGCAATGTAATTTCTATTATCATTACAATAAATTAAGTAATTAATAACCTAGTGTAGTAATTAAGATATTCATTAATTGCACTTGTATACATGCATAGTGTGTATATGTTTATCTAGATTACACATATCTTATGTGTTCTTATGTGTGTATTAATGATAAACAAGGATTACCTCTTACATTGTTTGTTTATGTTCACAATCAAGCATATAGTATAAAAAACCAAGTAGCAATATTTACTAAGAAAATATCAATAATTCATTACCTATTGATAATCACACTTAAATTATCAAAAGTAAATCAAAAAATACTTCTAATAATTGTAGTAGTTATGTAAGTAAATAAGACTGGAACATATAATTCTTAAGTAACATTCTCAACTTACTCTAAATCATCTTTCCTCCTTAACCTACTCCCACATTATATCATTTATTTTGTTGCAATTTGTTGGAGTATAAACATATTGATGCAACTTTAAATATAACTTGGAGGTGAAAATGTTGAATATATTGACATAAATTCCTCAATGGACAACCAATAATCACCATCACACATAAATTCCTCAATGGACAACCAATAATCACCATCACACATCTTTAATCACCATCACACATCTAGGGGAGGGTGGCTTGATGAGGCTCTCCCATGATTACATGTTTTAGAGCATAAATAATGATAAACACTTCCACCCTTTCTGATGTAACCACGAAGAACACTTCATCATTTACCATACTATGCATCTATTTTTTTTCTTAGAGATATGACATTGAGTAACCACTATACGCAATTGTTATTCACTTAAAATACAAACTTTCCCACATTTCATACTAATGCTACTTCAACAACACAATTATCCACCTATCACTTATACCATTAACCCATAGGTTATCTTTCAAAAACATATAATCATACATAACTATATAACTATCTTCATGTTATTAAAAATGTTACCAATTGGCATTTAATAACATAAATAGAAAAAAACATACATTAATTATCCAATAAAGTACATTCACATGCACTCTTAATAATAGTTAGTTCCATTTCCGCCAGGTGTAGGACAGTTGGTCACAGAGTGTGCTGTTAAGGTACTCCGTGATGTTAAAGTCATTGGTTCGAAACCTACATGGAAAAAAAATCTAGCCATGTTAAGAGTTGGTGTGGCTCAGGACGAGTGTCATCCCCAATTGATTTTGAGAGCTTATATGCCCCTGAGCCACGTTTTCTTAGCCACAAGCTAATCTCGCAAGTCAGACAAATGACCAAACAAAAAAATAATAATAGTTAGTTCTATTATTGACAACTTGGCCAAAAAAAAAGAACTAGGAAAATAAAATAAGCACATAACTCTATGCGAAAAAAAGAACCCAATACTACCATTTTTTCCATTTTAATCTCATGCCACTCTCCTAAAAAAAGTATCGACAATGAGTAATTGTAATTTTGATTTTAAATTTCAAAAATACAAATGTCCCCATTCCTTTAAAATATTAGTATTCCTGGATTCATGGAGGATTCAGGAAGTCACTTCATTCCTCTCAGTAGTGCTTGATTTGACACTACTGTTATTGAAAAAATCGGTAAGTACGAACAAAAATAATCTCCCTAACTTCAATAAGAAGCTAGAACAAAACATGGACAAATACAAGTTTCTCCTTAGATTTCATTGTAATATAGAATAGTTCAGAGAGGGACAAAAGATATACCATTTAAACAACATTTGATCCTCTCTAGTGTCATCCTTGCTCCATATTTGTATTTGTGGGATGGCGAACCTATTAAAAAGCACAATCCAACAAAGAGAGATAACAACGATATACATATTCCAACGAAGTCAATGTATAAGATCAAGGAATTATACAATAAAAGTGGATACACCTTTATAGGGAAGAAATGTATTACTGCATTATATTGAATGAAATTGGAGAATACAACCCATTCCTTGATGTTTCAGGGTCCCTTCCAATGGCCATTTTCTTCAACACACACACCTTTTCTTCAATTATTTTGATCAAGAGCATTCACAACTTGACTTGGAAAGATAAAGAAAATCTATCACAAGTACAATCTTCAGAAGAATTCTTCATGCATAAGCAAGCCTAGCATTTCCAATGAGAGATCCCTCTTTATATACGGTGAAATAAGAATCTATGAGGATATTAGGATGATCCCACTAAATCAGAGAAGCGATTAATATCCAAACTGATCGGAGGCCACCTCATCTTCTAGAAGATTTTCTTCTAAAAATTTCATGAATTTCACATTTTTCTCTTGTTTGAGCATCATCGCACCCTATGCACGAGAAGCCTATGGTGATGTCATAGTCCATCTTTTGTGAATAATGTGACAATCAAGCATCGTCACACCCCAAGCATTTATCAAGGTGAGACAATCTCCTTTGATATGGTTTTTAAGAAAAGAAATATGATTCACTTCTTCATGGAGAAAGTCTCATTTTAGTAATTTTAGGGAACATAGAAGTGAGTTATGAACATATCGTCAGTTCATCACAAGGGTGACTAAAATGAAGTTGAAACCTATGACAATTGAAATACTTTTTAGAATATGTGTGTCAAAAATAAGGAGCGCATCGGTTGACCTACAAACAATCAAGCATCTGCATAATAATATACCATCTTTTGAGGTAGACATTCCCATACTTAGACTATAAGTGACTCTAATCATAAGTTTCAAGTGATTCATGGCCACCAAACATACACTATGGATCCATGTCATCATGATTCAACATAGCCATGAGAAATACATTGTGGATCTATGCTCTAAAAATTTAATTTTGACATAGCCACGAGACATACACAGTGGATATATGTGTCAGTATTGACTTATAAATACTCCATCGCAACCTGGACTGATATGGTGAGATCCAGGGTCTTCATTTCCATCGTCTTGAAGTACGAATCTAGCCATGTGATTACAGGTGTCAAATTCAAACATGGTAGAAGCCACTTGATTACCAATCATTAATGAATATCGTTAACAAGTCCGAGGGAAGTCCCCATTGATGTCAGTGAATTCCATGGTAATCTATTACAATCCAACAAATGTGAATAAATGAGTTGAAGTCAAACACTTGATGGAATCTTCCAATCAGAGGCCAATGATATGAACCGACTTTTGAAAGTGAGGAAACCTGCTATTGAGGCATGCACGTTCCAAGGTACTAAATGATTTCCAAGTCTAATTCCTAGATAATGAGTTGAAGTCGATAGGAAAAGGATCATCATGGGAGGGCCTTAATGTATCCCCCATCAATAACAAAAAATATGTAACAAATATCAACTAGATTAGAGTATAAAATGATTCAAGACTACCTTAGGGAAGGTTGACATGGTAGGATTTTAAAGACTGTAGATGGCCAACTCGATAGAAGGCTTGTTTATGTTGAACTTATCTTGAACATATGAACGACATGAAAATTGTCTTGGTGACATTGACTCAAGATGGACCCAAAATATGGAATTGTGGATTGTCAAACGAGATACAAACGAATTTCCCAAACTGGATCAAATGATGAAGAGGGGTTTCATGTTCAAGACTGAATTAATGCCACTAACACAGATACAAATAAAAATTTATTTCCCAATTCCCCCCTGCCATTTTTGGCAAGTACCTCTTTATTTTTATGCAAGATTGAGTAGGATAATATATTCTTGTAATGTAATCTCATCCTTTAGATGAGTCCCTCAGAGTATTTTTAATGAACCCTAGGAAGGAGTGGTTCAGTCCCATATGGTCCTTTCAACTCTTGTTTTATGAGGACAAAGAAATAAAAATCAAGGGTTTTTCATGTTTAGAGAGTCTGAAAAACACTTAATGAAAACTCCAAAATGTCATTTTTCATGAGTTAGTCTTACGTGGCCGAAAAAGAGATAATCTACCACTCATCATATGTTTTCTTAAAATACTTTTATGAGTGTGAAAATAACAAGGTCACTCGGATATATTTTCATGTCTAAAGAGTTTGAAAAGAGCTTAAAGGATACTCTATAAGGTTTATTTTTCTTATTTCCATTACGAGTCCGAAAAAAGTGATAAAAGGTTACTCGATTACATTCTCATAGTTTCACGAGCATGAGAAAGAATTAATACCATGCTCAGAGTTTTTCCTGAAAAACCCTAAAAGTATATATACATTATAAAAACATGCAAAAACAATCAAAAAGGAAGGATCCATATCAAAATTCCGGTCCTCATATCTCTAAACCTGCAATAGAGACACTTTGCAAAGTCCATTAGGTTTAGGGAATAGGTAAAAATATTTAAAAATTAATTTAATTGAAATTAAAATGGTAAAAAGTGAAAAAAGTAGGTCAAAAATAGTTTATTTACTATTTTGTTTTCATTTGCACCCAACTAGTACCAAAACCCCCCTTTTTCCTTAGATTTTCAGGTGATGATTCTGGAGCGCCCGACGGATGATTTCTTGAGCCGCTTCAGTGAGGTAGGTATTCTTATTCCCCTCTCTCTTTTCATGGTTGAAATTTCCATTTTTAATCATTCAATTATGAGTTATGTGAAATTTTTAAGGGTTATTTCACTTTGAGGTTGTCGCAGGCTCACCCTATAATGAACTGCGACAATCCCAAATCATCGTAGGGGTCCCATAGATGGGGTGTGATGACGTCGCATTGTTGGAAAAAGAGCCTTTACAACGACCACAAATCAAAATTTAAAAATAGAGATAGAGCTAGGAAAACTTCAAACATTGGAACTTTGATGAACCTAATCATCTCTTAATGTTGTTTAGCAGGTTTTCATTAGTCATTATGCTCGAGTGGAGGCAACATGAGCATGAGGAAGAACATTATTTTGTCATGAATGACCTAGGAACTCTCATGGCACTCTAGGAGTGTAGCTCACTGAAATTTTTCAAGGTTCATGCAATGAGAGCCTAATTAATACTATTGGAGTACTTAGTCCACATGTGGGACATCAATGAGCAAGATTTTCATGTGGGTGTGCATGCACTCACCTTAGAGATTGATGGAATTTACTTCTTGATTGGGTTATCTCGTCGAGGCTCCCAAGTGTCACTATCGAGAAGTAATGGTGGTGGAGAACCCATGGATTATTATGTAGCACATCACTACGTACCTGGTACAAATAAGCATAGTGGAAAAGTTTCCATAAAGGATGTTTGAGATTTTCCTTTGAGTACTATCCTCTATACTATCACCCAGATGGTAGGGAGTGCATCTCCTCACATTGCTTTACAAATACATTTTCAATATGTTATCGACTGTATGGAGCCCCAAGTTTTCAATTGGTGCACTTGGATATTCTAAAAAACATGAAGAAACAATTGAGAAAGTGCAGGAATAGTCATTTGAAGAAATTTGGGTATGGATCTATTTTGGTATCCTTCTTCCTAGAGAGGGTCCCTATTTTGTGCCTACAAAATGTGTAATGGGGAATACCCGCTCCATAGGATCCTCGAATGAAAATATGGGTATATTTGATGGAATGCCATGGCGGCGTGCCAATTGTCACATATGATCAAACTTTCTTCCAGTGGCTGAGGGATCAACTTGTCATGGTTGAGGAGTATTCATATGTCGAGACTAACTTCCATGGAGACTTCAACTTGGAATTACCCGAGGGTTATCAATGAGGAGAGATAGCTAAGAAGAATATTTTCATTATATGTTGTTTTTGGTATTTTAATTATAAAATGTTTTTATTTATTTATCAGATACTAATCAAGTTCTCTCAACAATGCAAATGTGGCACCTTTCTAACCTCCAGGATCATGTCCTATTCAGAGACGTGAGATATAGGTGCAATGGTGGGTCAAGGGGTGGATGTTGAGGATATCAAGGAGATCAAACATAATATTGAGGGATTGACCATGAACATCCATGACATCACTTTGGACGAGTTACCCCGATGCTACCAATGCCATATAGTTTGTGTGTCAGCATCTATTCCTTGACTACTCTGTCAAGTGGCATAGACAATCATTTGTTACGCGAGAAAAATCCTTGATGCATATGTATATGAATCCATGTGCCTCAATATTTTGATATTTTGGTCTCAGGAAAAACACTTTTTTGTAACTTTTGATGTTATAATATAAAGTTCCTACCGACTTACTTGTGTTTTAAATGTGTGTTTGGATTTATAAATGGTGCAAATTATTTTCTAAAAAATAATTATCCAATGCATTTGCTAATGTTTTTAGACATCTAAGAATATTTTGATACTCAATATATAATAAAAATTTCTTTCCAAGAGGAAAATTCTCAAGTATACCCATAACAATGTAGGACTTCAGATGGAAGAAACATTGCTTAATTGTAGCACCACTAGTTGTGAATCAATACATACAATAATGTTACAGATGCCCAATGAAATGGCATCAGTTAATAACTCAATAACTGCATTGTATTCTGCAATATTATTAGTTGCACCACCAAGGAAATCACAATGTAGACTGATCAACCCATCCGTAGGTGCATATATTTCCCATGCAGCAGACACTAGGTTTTGACTATTGCTACTAGCACCATAAGAAAATCCGATAGAGGGTAGAGAGGATGCTGACATATGGAAACCAATAACAAGGCAAGGTAAGCAGTTGAGAGGCAGAACAAGAAATGAAAAAAGTACACACTAGAGTATGATACACTAAAAATACAAAATCTCATGCAAAAAATATTTTAATCATAGTAATTCTTCAAGTAAATATCATTTATGGGTTCACCCAAAGGAATTCCATCATAATCAACCAGATCATAAGCCGCTTTCTCCAACACTCGTTTAACGATATAAGGGCCACACCACATGGGCTCAAATTTACTGGCCCCTAATAAGTCACGATCACGTTCGTAAAGGAGAACTAAATATCCCTTAGAAAAAACATGTGGTATGATATGATTTTCATATTGAGTTTTGACACGTTTCTCGCGAGTTTCTATGACTGATGCAACATCATGACAAGTCTCGTCTAATTTCATCAAATACAAGATATGTTCTTCCTCGGTTGAGGTGTTAGGGAGACGTTCGACATCTAGTTTTATAGATGGGATTTCACATTCAATCGGCATAATAGCTTCGATACCATATACTAACTGTAAAGGTGTGAACCATGTGATAGATTTAACATACGTCTGATAATCCCATAATGTTGAAAAGAGCATTGTTTGCCAGCTTGACTTGTGAATCCCTACCATGCATCGAAGCATAGTAGTTATAACTTTGTTGATTGCTTCAACTTGGCCATTGGTCTGTGGTTAATAAGGGGTTGAGTTTTCATGACGAAGACCCAACTTATCGGTAAGCTCAATCATCATGAAATTGCAAAAATGGTTGTCATGGTTGGTGACGATGTCTTGAGGGAGACCAAACCTAGTGACAATATGATTGAACATGAATAATGCTGCAATTTTATCGGTATTATCAAGTGTAGGCATCACCTAAATCCATTTAGTGAAATAATACAAAACTACAATAATGTATCCATGCACACCAGTCGAGTGAGGGTTACATGTCATGGAGTTAATTCCCCATTTAGTGAATGGAACAACAAAATCTACAGGGTAAACAGGAGTAGGATGTGATCAAATCTTATTGTTATATGTTTGACAAGCATGGCATTTTTGAATGGTAGTAATTCAATCCTTAAACAACGAAGGCCAGAAGTAACCTACTCGTAAGATATTTTGGGAAGTGTCATACCCAGACATATGACCACCAGATCCTCCAGAATGATAGGCATTTAAATGCTTCTGAACTTTGTCATAAGTTAGACATCGTCTAAATAAAGAATCAATACCATGACATTAAAGGGTATCACCGAGGATAATTTATTGACGGGATTGATACCAAATTTGACGATGATCTACATGAGGAAGATCATGGTGGAAATTTTGGGTTTGGAGATAAATAATAATATCTCCATACCAAATGTCATATGTACTGATCAGAAAGAAAGATTCATCAGGAAAATAATTTTTGAAAACATTTTCTTTCTCAGTGGAGGGAAGGTCACATATCAACTCAACAAACACCAAATATTTCTTTGACTTGGTCCACTCAAACTCCAAATAAAACTCCTGGAGAATCACTATCCATTTGGATTATTTGTCCCCCAACAATTGTCATGTAAGGATATGTTGCATAGGGTTGTAATTGGAAATGATGGTGGTCTTGCATAATAAGATATAATGACGAAAACGTTGAACATCTTGAACAATTGCGAAGGCCAATTTTTCCACATGCATATGTTTGGCTTTGGTGGTCGTGAGAGTTCGACTCAAATAGTAAATAGCGCGTTCATCATTTGAATCATCTTATTGGACTAGAATCATGGATATGGTAGAGTTCGAAGAAGCCAAGTATAAGAAATAATATCGACTATAATCATGGGGAAATAACGGTGGTACATAGGTTAAGGAAAGTTTCAAAGATTCAATGGCTTTGTTGGTAGTGTCGTCCCATAAAATATTGTGACCCTTCTTAAGAAGTCAAGTGAAACCTTTTGTTAGTTTGACATAATTGGGATTGAATCGCCATAAAAGGTTTGCCTTCCCTTGTGAAATTTAGAGATGTCCTAAGGTATAAGGAGGAGGAAAATTGAGAATATATATAACCTTCAAAGGATCCACCCTAATCCCATGTGTAGAAATGATAAATACAAGAAGTCGCACAAAATCCACACAAAAAATGCATTTATGTGGATTCAATCCTATGCGATAATATCGAGAGAATAAGAAAATGGCCTGTAAGTGTGTCGGGTGATCTTGACGACACATGGAATGAGTTGGTAAGTCATCTAGGTAAGGTTGTACTATGTTCTTAATATCATGAAAAGCATAAGACATAGCACGTATAAAAGTCACCCCAACATTTTTGAGACCAAAAGGGAGTTTATGGTATGGGAAGGTACCCCAAGGGAAAATAAAAGCAATCTTATGTTGATTCATGGGTAAAATATTGATTTGAGTATAGTTGTAGAATCCATCCATCAGAGAGAAGATTTCACTCCCAACACAATCGTCAACGATCTGGTCGATGAAAGGGCTTGGATAATTATCTTTGGGACAATCTTTGTTAATATCCCTATAATCAACAAAAACACGGATCATGCCTTGTTTCTTTGTAACCAAAATAAGACTAGACACCGAATCAATCAATGCTACATGGTAGACAAAATCAGTTTTAAGAAGTTTTTCAACTTCAAGTTTAATCGCAACATCTTTGCGAGGGTGAATGGGGAGAATTCTTTGTCGAACGAGTTTAGCATCTGGGTATGTCTTAATTTCATGTACAACAATATATGGATCAATTTCTTAACTCCATGCAAAAACGTCACAAAATTCTTGGAAAAGGACCTTGTAAGTTCGAATCTCATTGGGAGAACATGAAGCACCGATATGAACATTTTCCATTATTTCAGGATTAATCTAAATATCTAGAGGGATGGTGGGTGAAATATTTCCCAAGTTCCCTTCGTACAAAACATCTTGTATTGGTTCAGAAACTAGGGGAATAGTAGTGACTATAGACAGATTCAAAATACGTTGGTAACTCTCTACAGTCTCGGGTTCCAGGAAGACGATAGAACATTGATTCCCATCATCCCATGGGGTATCTTCCATGGAAATAACCGTCGTTATCATTTTATCAATGTGGAATACCACATGAAACAAATTAGGAGACATATCTAAGAGAGAATAAGCAGAAGGAGTTGTCGATTGAATAACTTGATAGGCCAATTACACCGCACTTAAAGGCATTCATTCGCCACAACAAAGACAACCGTCCAAGCTAGGTACTATCCAAGGGTCATAAGACTCAGCGGTTTCACCAATAGTGGTCAAAATCATGTTCATAGAAGTGAAAAAAGGTGGAGGAACATCGAGAGGAGTAATGGGGAAAGTACCCATTAACGATGAATCCTTTAAAAGACCCACACTGACATTCTCAAAACCAAGAGGTGTTTTCACTGTGAATGGAACGTTACTAGTGCGTGAATCAGAGCTAAAGAAGATGAGTTGATCTACGGTAACAAATTTACCTTGGTGAGGGAAATGTATCACATAGAAGAGAGTAGAAACAATTGTGTGCATAGACTCAATCCAACTATGACCAAGTAAAAGGTTGTAATCGAGAGGTTCATTAAACACCTCAACCTCAAAATTAATCGCTTTTCCTTCTATCGCAATACATAATGAAGGAAGAAAAACATAAGGTTTAAAACTTGTACCATTAAAATATTTTAAAGTAATGTCTGACTCGGTAAGGTTAGGAGAGCCAATGTATTTCCAACAAGTAACGAACATGAAGCAAGTCAAATATCCTTCATCAACAACTATTCTACAAACATTCTTGTTTTCCACAATGACTTATATTTGAAACGCTAATTGATGAGGGAGACTTGGAATATGATCTTCCAAATCAAACATTATCAAATTCGTATCGATAGGATCAATTCCACCAATAGCCTTTAACAATTCCTTCCATTGTGTAGGACAACTTTGAAGGAATTTGAGAGTCGACATCACAGAAGGTGCATGTGCAAGATATTCTACAATACTATAGTTTTGAGCGAGACGTGCATGGGGGTTAAATGATGACTTATGAACGATGTCGTTAGGAAGTGGACAAAGAACTTTATCTATACTTAGTCATTCGAGATGAAGAAAACTGTTGAGAGGTGAAGTCGATGGAGGAGGTTGAACCAATGGAGGTGGTAAATAATCAAATTTCTCTTTAGAAGGAGAATAATCTTTGGCTCAAGTAGTGACTACAACTTCGTTCTTCTTGGAGTCACCAATACACATAAGTACATAAGATGTGGTAGAGGAAGAAGGTTGGTCGTGAATAACCAATTAGGCATGTTGTTGAGAAGGAAAAGGTTGTGACAAAATGACATTTGTAGGAGGCATCCCGGTCCCTTGCAGGAACTTAGTAACCTCAACACGTCTTGGAAAATATTTCATATAATGGTGCTCACCATAGATAAGGCAAGGATAACAAGGTTTTATCTTTTATTTATCATCAACATGCTTAGTCTTGGGTTTATCAGATTGCTAATTATTATTTTTATCTTCTGTATTCTTATCCTTACCTTTATTTTTATTTTTATTTTTACCGGTAGGTGTAGACTGGATCGTATTAACCTCAAAGGTTTTACTAGGATAAGGAGTGAGAGGAGTAACATTTTATACATAGCATTAGTATATTTGGAATTGGAATGATTGTCTTATTTAGAATGAGTCTCAACATGAAAAGTTTCAATCACACCATCAACAACATGAGAAGCTATTGGAGGCATTGGGCTTGGATTTGTATATGGGCGAGGAGCATGAGGGATCAATTCATATAGCATGCCCATTTTTGAATAAACGAGATCCAAGTATTGAGAACAACAAATATCCTTGTCTTCAATTATGACACCACCTATGGAAACATCATGGGATATAGGACCGATGAGTGATTTGGTAAACCACTCAGGCAATAATTGACTAGGAAGGAGAACTTTGATTAATTGTCTTCTCCTCCTCCACTCGTGAATATAATCAGAAATTTGAGTAGAAGATGATTGTTTAAATGAAATCAAAATCTCGGTTCTTGTATCATATCATATCAATAATTGGTAATGCATTAAGAAGGCCATAACTAAGGTGTTGAAATCATTGAAGAATCCTTGTGGCAATTCGATATACCATTTGGTTGTTGAACCGATAAGAATTTGTTGAAAAAGACGTAATTGAATGGATTCATCCATCACGGATTTGGATGAACATAAAAGATGAAATGTCATGACATGATTGTTTGGGTCTTCTCCCGATTGACCACTAATCTTAGGAATGTATGATGGTAATTTGGTATGTATGAATGACCAATAAGGAGTATGCAAAATAGGATCATTCAAAATCCTAGACAAATCAGGTAAATCCAAAGGATCTAGAAATGATAATTGTTTGTTCACTTGAGGAAACTGGTAATTTTGAGGAGGCAATCCCATAGGTATACCAGTAGGACCATAATCAGTCTATAGAAAGTTAAAGGGTCCTGCCAAATTCGGTTGTGGAGGATTTTGAGTCAAGTAGCCAATATGTGTAGGTTGATTTGGTATGCCACCTTGGAAAGGAGCATTAGACTGAAAAATATTGACCCTAGGTAGGATTTACAGAGCCTGGATATGGTTTCTCGAGATTAGGGGGCATAAACAAGTTTAATTGAGGATTTTTACCCCCAAGCATTTGTTGATTTCCTTGGAAAGAAAAATTCCAGGGTTGATTTTGTGATCCAGGTATATGCTATCCATAAAGTGGGTTATGACCCCCAACTTGGGGTTGTACCCCAAATTGAGTTTGACCTCAAATAGGAATTTGAAAACTAGAAGTGGTAGAATGACCGGTGCCTCCAATTTGATTTGAGATACTTGGGCCAGGACGATTAGATAAGTCTCTAGGTGGTGGAGGAACGTTAGGCCCTCCAGATAGAACCTGGGTAGGTGTGGGAAAAAAACCGCTAGGAGCAATATACCCAGGTGGAACAAAAAGATTGCATCCAATGGATGGAATTTTGGTAGGATTTTCAATAGAAGTATTAAGAGAGTTATACCTAGGTGGAAGTGAGGGATTTGACCTAATAGGAAGTGGTGTTCCAATAGGAGCTTGAGTTGTGACTGTACTTCTGACAGAAAAATGTGTAATTTGTCGGACCTTGGTAGAGCTAGTGAGTTGGACCAACTAACAACGGGTCTGAACTTCTAACAACATACTTTTTGTGCCAATAAAATGATCTAAAGGTATTGTATAATCAATAGAAGTAACGAGTGTATGTGATGACATAGGTTGATTTGAACTCATCTGTATTTTGTCAAAAATATCGTGTCCCGATGAAGTCCTCTAAAAAGAATGGATGGGGACTGAGCTAGGATTAAAAATTCCAATAGTATGAATTTGAGTTATAAATTATTCACTCTGAAAGGGTGGATCATCACACCAGACTCTACGTAAGGTCTAGTAGGTATTTGAGTGTAGTCTTCAACAACAATGTCTGCCAAAGAGTTTATTCGGAGCAAAAGTGGATCTTGTATAACACTCAATAAGGGATTTATAGGAAGTGTTGATTCTACTAATGGAGTATAACTTTTTATCTCAAAGGACACATCGTTGTTGACTGCTCCTTCAGAAGAAGGACCCTCTAGTGACTTATGAAGCAAAGGAGCATATTCGTTCGAATCTTTCAAAGATAACCCTTTCATCCTACGTGAACGACGAGGGTTGATGTTTTCCACAAAGAATAAATAATGAGATAAATATATGGCCAACTAGATAAACAAACAACACTCCACTAACAAAATCTAGATATCAAGCACGCAAACAAACCTTCTTATTTCAAAGTTGCTAGTTGGTGATGAAATCCAATGTCACAAAATCAAGACAAGAAGAAGTTGGGATAAAGTGCATGGAAAATTTACGTTGATGACCTTCTTAATAGAGTTACACCCTGGTGAAATCTCCCACACATAATTTTCAATATCCCCTCCAAGGAGCCTGAGTGAGTTTGGCCAACATCGATTCTAGGTACCGTGAAAACATGCCCCTCCATAGTCACCTTGTGTAAAGAATCTAAATAGATAGGCCACTAAGTTTACCAATTACGCCAATGATGTATGGAAAAGTAGTCAACAATCCGATCCATGTCCAAGGGTAGGGTATCTAAGCCCGAAATCACCTTGAGAACATCTGCACGTGATTTTCTTCTGAAGTGACCCTCAGTAATACGTTCAATATCTACACTAATACCAACAAATCATGGTGTGTAATTCTTCCGACCCTAATGCGACCTTGTGATTGACCCTTTTGTTAGAAGCGATTCCCAGGACAAAATGTGGCAAGTGGATTGAACTCTTCCTATCACAAGATATTGTTTTTTGTTTTGATGCTTTGGAGAGTGTTCCTCACAACCTATTCCAAAGTGTTATCTCTAGCTAATTTTGGTTTATAAAAGTTCTAGAAAATAAAAGTTTATAGAGAGATTTTAAAATTACACTGAATTTTAATGGTTGTTGCTTACTCAAAAAGGGAAACAAAGATGAAACTGATGAAGAATTTGACCTTGACCCAACAAAATGAAAAGAGAGATGAGATGCAATATTTTCATTCGGTGAACTCTAATTACATACGGGAGAAGGTTTCTTTTTCTAGAATACAACAAGTTACAAAACACAATTTCTTCAATCTTTGAATGATATTGATGCCAAACAATTAAAGCTACTAAATTTTCCAATTTTCTCTTTTGGAAATATTTGAACGCAAAAATTTCTTGTAAAGACTACTAATAGAAGAACACAATTCAATCCTAAATCCTTTTCAAATAAAAAAAAAGATCTAAGTCAAAAAATAAAGAGTTGTCCAAGAAGATAAATGCACTCACAACATTGTTTCCCAAACTAAACTTATAATGCAACCAAAAATGAGAAAGTAAGAAAAAATATTTGTCTAATGTAATCAAAAATCATTTTCCAATCATCAACAATCTAAAACTCAAAATACATACAACAACTTATATAGCAAGCACTCACAGATGAAGCCTTGAGATTATACCCCTGCAATAATAAATGAAATATAAAACTATGAAGCTTATGAAAAATACTCTCAACACTTGAGAAACAATCAAATTTAGGCTAAAAGATGCAAACCAGGATGACAATAATCACTCACCAAGACTAAAAATTCACCCCAAGGAGTAATGACAAATCTGGGCAAGGAGAAAAAATTTGATTGTCACTCCAGAAACATCTACAGGAATCATTGTGGGCTGCAGAAGAGCATAGTGCAACGATCAAGGATCGTCGCAGGAAAAGAGAAAAACATAGTGTGACATCGTCGCTCTGGTTTTCACAATTAGGGTGTGACGATGAATGAAAACAAGGAAACATTGCAAAGAGGATAGAGTTTCTCAATGAACTTTCAGAACCAGGGAGTCAATATGGATCACGCCAAGACTCAGAGAATGAAATTAACCAAAACTAGGAAGGATAAAAGAAAAAAAGGAATCAAAGACCAAAAGAGGACATTCTGTAGTGGATTCACCAATTTTGTTATCGAACAAATCCATAAATTCAGACAAAAACTAATCTCCCTAATTTCAACAAGAATCTAAAACAAGAGGACATAATACAAGTTTCTCCTTAGATTTCATTGTAACATAAACTAGTTCACAGAGGGACAAATGACATATAATTTAAACAACGTTTGATCCTCTCTAGTTTCATCCTTGCTCCATCTTTGGATTTTTGGGATGTTGAACTTGTTAAGAAGAATGAACCAACAAACATAGATAACAAGGATATATATATTCCAATGAAGTCTATGTGTAAGATCAATGAGTTATACAATAAAAGTGGAGACACCTTTATAGGGAAGAAATGTATTACTGCATTATATTGAATTAAAGTGGAGAATATAACTCGTGCATTGATGTTGCAAGGTCCTTTCCAATGGGCCTTTGCTTCAACACGCACACACCTTTACTCCAATTCTTTTGATGAAGAGCATTCACAACATGACTTGGAAAGATAAAGAAAAGCTATCACAAGTACAATCTTCAACATAATTCTCCATGCATAAGCAAGCCTAGCCTTTCCCATGAGAGATATCTCTTTATATAAGGTGAAAGAGGAAAGGATGAGGAGATTAGAATGATCCCACTAAATTAGAGAAGTGAGTAAGATTCAAACTGATCAGAGGCCACCTCATCTTCTAGAAGATTCCCTTCTAGAACTTTCGTGAATTTCATTTTTTTCTCTTGTTTGAGCATCGTCACATCCTATGCACAAGTAGCCTGTGGTGACACCGCAGTCCAATTTTGGTGTATAATGGGACGATCAAGCATCATCGCACCCAAAACATTTAGCAGGGTGTGACGATCTCCTTTGATATTGTTTTTAAGAAAAGAAAGATGATTCAATTCTTCATGGATAAAATCTCATTTTAGTAACTTTAGGGAACATAGAACTGAGTTATGTATATATCATCAGTTGATCACATGGGTGACCAAAATAATGTGTAACAACTACCTCCTTTAAGGATGAAGGCTCCATAGTTTTTCTCTTCTCCATCTTTCAGAAGATATTTGATTCTTGAATTACCACTTTTATATAGACATTATTATCCTTGTTTTAGGGTTACTTTGTTCGAGATGATTATCTGCATTATTTGAAGATAATTTATCACAATAATGTTAGTGTTTTTCTTTATGTATTTTCTTCTTTTTAGAATGAGCTTGCACTTATAAAAATAAATCCTAAAGATACATTACTTGTTGACATAATGAACATCACAAATTATCAAAAAATATCTTCTCATAATTAATAACATTAACATATCTAAAATGTTGCTTCTATAGTATCACTTATCCAATTGATTCTTGTTCATAATAATACCAACACATATATAACATAGCCAACTAAATCTACTCAAAATATTCTTAATGTAGTTTTCAATGTACTAAATCCACTCAAGATATTATTAATGTAGTTTTCAATGTATTGATGATATTTTAAAAAACTAATAAATAAATTAGATATAGTTTTGGAAAGAAAACAAAAATCAACATTTTGGTAACACATACTATGAAGATCAAAATTTAGGAACCATGGGAAAACAAATAAGACATAATCTTACCAAAACAAAAGAACACTTGAATTTTTTTTTGATAATCCACATTGTTAAAAAATTCAACAATAAAAATATATATTAAGAATAGATATGCCTCTTAGTGCTTCATCCAATTAAATATATCCAATTGTACAAGTTAAATGTACAAAAACAGAATTCATTTAATTAACAAATGACAAAAAATATATATTAAGAATAGATATGCTTCTTAGTGTTTCATCCAAATTAAATATATTCAATTGTACAAGTTAGATGTACAAAGACACAATTCATTTAATCAACAAATAACCTAAGATGACTTATAGAATGAACATAGGTCAATAATCTCTATCCTGGAAACCTCAAACATTGACACCTCTTATGATTGTCCTTCGAACATTGTCACCTCCTATGATTGTCCATTCTATAAAAAATAGAGAAGAATTTAAATCAATTGAATAATAAATTTTGTTTTGAATCATCTTTTAAAAAAAAAATATAAGTTGTAAGGATGAAGATTCCTAAAACTTTTCCATATATCAAAACAATGAATTTTTTCCATATATCAAAACCATGAATTTTTGTAAATATTCTAATTTTATAATAGAAAATGTTTATTCATTATTATTCTTTATAAAACAAAAATGTCCACTATTCTAACAAGATTCCCTACAAATATGTACATTAGTTCAACCAAGTAATTGTCAATTTTTTTTTATAAAAAGTAAAGTTTCCCCTTAAAAATAACTTTCCCTATATAGTTTATGATATAATTATTTTCATTAGTTCAACCACGTAATTGTCAGAACTTTCTTATAAAAAGTAAAGTTTCCACCTAAAAATGTTTTCCCAACCCTATGAGGTGAAAGCTTTCCCTATATAGTTTAGGGTATAATTATTCACTTTTCATTCAGATCTTTCTTCAAACATTTGTAGAAAATAAATTTGGTCAAACACTTTTCACTTTTATTGTATCCTAAACACTTTTCACTTTTATTGTATCCTTGGTGACCAGAGAAAAGATGGCACTTGGGAATGCCCTTAGAAGGATCGACAGTGAAGAGTCACAACAAATTCGGCTGCAGTGAAGATAAAGGAATACAATGGAATAGATAACCCTACTTATATTCCATCCATCAAATTTCAACACTTTGCTGGCTTGCTGTTAAACCTTGTAGTTTGACATAGGTTTAACATTGTTGGCCATGGGAGGATTATAGGGTTTCCATGCCTAACAAATCCATCACTAATAATAATTACTATTATTTCTACTTGTTGTATCACATACAAATTCTACATGAGAAACCCTTCCATGCTTCGAGAATCCATGTCATGAATCACTGATGTAGTCAGGATCAAACCCCTCTACATTACAAACGTTCCTTCACAGAATAATGCCAATTGCTATGATACCATATGGCATTTTAAAATCCATAACAAATTTCTTAAATACCATATAAGATTTTACAATCCCTTAAAAATTTCTTAAACTAAACACTTAATATCGAGAGTGCCACAAGCTCTAAACTAAACACTTAATACCGAGAATGCTACAAGCTCTACTACTTCAGACATAAATACTTAGACACAGTAACTTATGGACGCAACAATTCAAACACACATTCAAAGACCGGAAGACATAGCCATAAAAACATAGAAAGATTCAAACTCTGAGCGCAAAAGGTGTTCTGTTAATTCTCATGAGACTTACAAATGTCCACGAATAGAGCCTCTCTGAACTTTTCTTCTCTACTAGGGTGAACATACCCTTCAGTTTCATACAATTTTGCTAGTCTACGTCTCAATCAATCACAGAATTAGTTATATACCAATACTGATAAAATTAGTTAAATTTTCGGGTGATGGTCAGTCGGACGGATGAAAACGATTTCGGAAAACCTGACTACTGAACTCTCCGAAATTAATGTAATCTGTCGATTAAATCACCTGAAAAGTAATTCAGATTCCCAAACCCCAAGCAGTTGGCCTACTCATGAGGAAAAAGCACAGGTTATCCAATCACATGTAAAGCAACGATACCAGAAAAAATGCTTGTCTTGCAGCAATGAACCCATTCCCACATGCATGGTTGGTTGAGTCTAGGAGAATCTAACTGTATCGTTATCTAAAAAGACATGTAAAGCATGTAGAATGTTCTTTCCAAAGAAGCATGTAGAATGTTCTTTCCAGAGACATGTAAAGCAACGATACCAGAAAAAAATAACGCTTTCTTTACAAGGAGAATGAGGGTGCATATCCAATCACATAATCACATATTTCAAACATTTGTATTAACGTAAAAGAGCGTCGATACAAGTATTAAGTATTAAAATATTAAATATATTTATTAAAATATACATCTAAACATTAAATATAAGTCATCTAAAATTAATGGATATACTTATATGGAAATGGGATGCAACAAGATTTTACTTTTTAACATTTATCTAATCACATTAAAAAATTACTGTAATGATATGTAATTGTCACATTTAAATGATTAAATAGAATTAAACAGTACAACCAAACGTTTCATATTACCACAGACGGATTACAAATTACCATAGACATTTTATGGCATGCGTTCTTAGCCAAACTTTCGGCATTCTCAGCCGCGAATTAACGGCTTTACTAGTTTAAATACATCAAGAGATTACACAATTATTTTCTTGCTTAAAACGGTGAGAGTCTGTTCATAATGATAATAATCATGGCCCAAGGTCTATTTTTGTTTTCGTCATAGTATTTATGTTGTACTACTGAATGTCTCGATTTCTTGTTGAGATTGTAGGAGGTTCTGTTTGCCCTCTGATACCATGACAAAACAATAAACCAAGAAGAAAATAAACTAAGGAGGTTCTGTTTGTGTTTGTACTACTGAAAGTGCAGAGCACAATTGTAAAGTTAAGTCCGTAGCACAATTGTATTAATTGATAGTTTAAAGTTATAAAGGGAAACAAAACCACCAAATCAAGAAATCAAAACCAAATCCTAACAACAGCTAACCAATGAAGAAATCAAAACCAAATTCTAACAACCAGTACAGCTGACCAGAACAACTCACAATGTACAGTCAAACTGTTTTGAAGTTATAACTAACACTGCCGTG